>JAWRVF010000860.1:0-150750 GCA_036785485.1 Physcomitrellopsis africana
AGTTGGTTGTTACAAAATTGTTTCAAAATTTAAGAGACAATTTCTTCAATTGTTTCAAATAAAAAAGCTCACTTGAAAATGATAAGATGGAGTTATTTCTTTAATCAACCAATAATGAATTATAAAGAGAATTGGAATTATTATTGAAGGATAATATAAAAGACAATGGACTCACTAATGATTAGAAGAAGGTTTCTAAAGCAATGAATATATTTGCAAAAAAAAAATATTAGAGAGATAAGGTTGTGGTTAGATAAGAAACTAAGCCTCTACTAATCTCAATATCTCAAAGGCAACTACTAAAGCCTACTATACTTATATCTATTATTCCAATTCTTATACCTATAATTATATCACAAAAAGATACAATAAAAGAATTGATCAAAAAAATAAAAGACTTATAAATTAAAATAACAAAGCTAGAAGAAAGGAGTGGCATATCTAAAAATAAACCTATATCAAAGCTAGAATATATACAAAGATATATTTAATATGATAGTATTAAACATCTTTGTAAAAAATATGGAGAATTTGCTAATACTCTATAACAAAGAATAATTTTATAGAAGGATGGAAAGATTATTTTATAAGATATATGTGAGTTCTTCAAAACCAATTTTAAAAAAAAAAGAATGGAAAAAGTCTCACAAACGTAGAACACAAATAAGAAATCCAAACAAAGAGTTCAAAAAAAATTAATAAGAGCTAGATTATATTAGATGAGTACAAGAACAACACCATAGAAGTGAACTAGAGCTCTAAGAGATGTGTTGTCCAGACTGAAGAACTCTTCAGCCTCGATTCCAATATATACTCCTATCTAAGAAGCTTCTCAAGCAGCTTCCACCAACTAGGGAGTTTCTCAAGCAACTTCTATCAACTAGGAAGCTTCTCAAGCAGCTTCTACCAACTAGGGAGCTTCTCAAGCAACTTCTACTAATTAAAAAGCTTCTTAAGTAGCTTCTATCAACTAGGAAGGTTCTCTATCAACTTGGAAGATGCTAGAAGGTCTTGGAGAGTTCTAAGATCTTTCTAAAATGTTCTAGAAGATTCTAACAAGTATGTCCTTGACATCACCTCCTCCTCTAGCTTCGAGGTCTCTGAGAAGCTATTTGAGATATATACTCACAAACGTAGGAAATCAAAAATTTGTTGCATAGTCTCTGCAATATATTCCAACTGTCATTTACGAGGCAGATGATTCATGGGCCCTTGTAGCCACCGATAATGACCAACACCTTCTACTTGAGACCATGCCTGAACTTCTATATCTTCATTATAGAAATGACCTGAAAATATCGCTTCGCTACTACTTGCATGAGCTGGTTCAACTTCAAAGACAATTACAAGTGACTTACTGCTTGGTATTCTTCGACGTCTTCTTGGCTCTTCTAATTCTTCATCTCGAGGTTGACGTCATGAGTTACTCGGTTGAGATGGTACCATTAGTACAGTATCTACATTCTCACTATCCATATCTAAATACACCTTGATATTAGATATCTTGATATTATAAAATACAACAAGTTATGTTTTGATGAGACCTGGATCCCTTTTCTATTCATTTCTCCAGAGAAGGCTTTATCTTCACGCTTTGTTAATGACCAGTTTTTGGTTTATTAGGATATCGTTGATGGAATTCCCGTACCTTTTGAGATGCATTGGCAAAATATTCGGCCGATTTCCATGTTTTTTTATTAATATTGTAGCCGCTCTAATGCACAAAATACTCTAATTTATTCCATCTTTGTTGTGAATCTAGTATCCTTTCCACCTCATATTCTTTGTTGTTTTCAATTTCTATACTAGGTGGCGGACATTGCACTCTTCCAGGAAAAGACGATTCCCAATAAGGCTCTAATAGAGAAACATGAAAGACATGGTATACTTTTATAGTAGTTGATAACTCTAGATAGTACGCCATAGGATTGATCTGCTTCTAGATAACAAATGGTTCCAATCTCCAGTAGTCCAACTTATCACATGGCTGCATGGTCTTGATATTCCGTCGAAGTAGCCATATTTTATCTCCAATTTTGAAATTAGGTACTTGATTTTGAAATTTATCCATGGATGCTTTGTAAGACTCTTGGACAATTTGCAATTGAAGCTTCAATGTGGTTTGAAGCTCCAATAGCTGCTACACCAATCCTTCAGCTGCTGGGTTGTTATTCGCTGATGGACTCAATAGATCAAGCTTCGGATGGTATCCATAGTTGGAAAAGAATGGTGTTTTTTGAGTCGATCCATGAAGGGTGTTGTTATATGCAAACTCGGCTAGTGGTAGATATGCAATCCAATCATCTTGCTGATAATTAATGCTGCATCATAAATATTGTTTCAAAACTTGATTCACTCGTTCCGTTTGGCTGTCAGTTTGAGGATGGAATGTCGAAGAAAGCTTGATGTCTACCTTCAATATCTTAAAAAAAGATCTCCAAAACTTTGATATAAATTGGATTCCTTGATCCGACATGATATCATCTAATAGACCATGATATCGATACACATTATCAAGAAAGAGCCTTGTTGTGTCTTCGCTTGACGATGTTTTTTTGTAAGGAATAAAATATGCCATCTTCATAAGTCGATCCACCACAACAAAGATGTTGTCAAATGAATTCGATGGCGGCAGATCTATAATAAAGTCCATGGAAATTGAAGACCATGGATGACGCGGAATAGGTAATGGCTGTAGAAGTCCATAAAGGCGATGTCGAGGGTTCTTAGATCTTGAACAAATGTCACAAGAGAGGAAAAAATATTTCACATCCTTCCACATTTGAGGCCACCAAAAATCTCGGGAAATGAGTTCCAAGGTCTTATTGAATCCGAAATGTCCCACAGCTAGAAAGTCATGACGAGATTGAAGGACTTGAAGTCGTGTTGGTCCTTTTGGGATATACAGCTACTTCTCAAAGTATAAGAGATCTCCTTCAATCTTAAACTTGTCATTATTGATATGCTGCTTGATATCAAGGACTATAGAATCTTCAATAGCCGCAACACGTACTTGATTGAGGAAGTCGGCATCAATTGGTACAACAGCAGTATAAATCTTGAATTGCTCTGGCTTTAATAATATCGTACACTGTTGTTCAAGTGTTGCTTCTCCAACCTTCGGTGTAAGATATGATCTTCTTGTTAAGGCATCGGATAGTCCTTACTGCTTTCCAGGCTGATAAGTAATAACGAAGTTAAATCTAGATAGCGATATATTCCATCGAGCTTGATGACGGTTTAGAACCGAAATAGCCATGGCATTCCGAATTTTCCGATCCTCAGATATACGGTGTCAAGGTATGAACTTCATTCAGAATACACCGAGTACCTAGTTGTAGAGAATTTTACTTAATATTTATTGGCTAAACTCTAATGAGTTATTTATCTTTAATAAGAAGTACAAATATACAAGATAATATAAGAAAAAGGTTTTGTATGATTAAAACCTCTTATTTTTAAGTAGGTTTGTACATAAGTTTTCTCTATGATATGTAGAAAATCTTTAAAAACCTTTTAAAGACTCATCTATATATCAAAATCATATCATGGCTCTATACATCCACCTTTTACACCTCCATAAAGTCTTGGCTCCCAAAAACACCTTTAGTATGCACAAAAGTCCAAATTTGCAACAAAAACCCTTAAAAATATATTTTCCCGCAAAAGATGTTTTTCTTTCCAAACTTTAGAAAAACATATCTTCTGATCAAGCCATTCATTTTTCTTCAAACTTTCAGGCAAGGTAGAATTCACCTTTAAGCTTTACCACAAAAAAATTCAACCGCAAATATACTTCCGATCGTTTGATATCTCAAAACCCCTAGCAGATGCTTAAAACCCTAGCTCAGAGACACCTGAGCACTATTTTCTCTATATCTCACAAACCCAAAACCGTAATGCCATAAAAATTTTGCACATAGTCTTGTGACATAAACATATACACTCCTGAAAATTTTGAGCCAAAAATCTATCAAATTGACTAAGATATAGCTCAAAATGTAACCATTAGTTAAGCAGAGTCACTTACTGCCTTTAGCTTACAAGCACTGACTTCAACTTGCAATAACTCCTTGAACTTAGCTTAAATTTTATCAAGCTGTACGTGAAAAGTGTAGCCAAAAAAGTACACTTTCTAACCCCAGTCGCCGATCTTTGATTGCTCTTTGTATGCGCGAGATATACTCAAAAGAAAGACAGTAGGTCCAAAATCAACACCCTAACTTTGAGCGCCTATAACTTCTTCATTAAAAGTCCAAATCATGCAAGATTTGCACCTAAACCATACCCAAAAACCTAAACCTGATGACCCAAGCCTCTGATGTTCAACTCCCTTCGAAAAACAAACCCTAACTCCTAATAAACCCTCGGGCAGCCTTCTTGAAGCCCATTGGGCATGATTTTTGGCCAATTAGAATAGAGATTTTTATCATCTACCTCTATTCATCCACATGGATGGCCAAACTACCCTTTTTACACTAAAAACCCTTTTCTAATCCTTCTTCTTATAAGATTTACATACTTGGTGCTTTAAGCATCAAATAAAAGAAGTAAATAAGATCTTAAGGATCACCAACGTCTAACATAGGTGACTTAAGATATATACAAGTTACTATCAATATAAAATTAACTTCAAAAGTCACTACTAAAAAGAAAATAAGGTTGTATAAATCTTAATTATAATCCTTTTAATAGATCCTTTCTAAACTACCAACCTAATCATATCCTATAACCAATAAAATCTACTGATATGACTTTCATTTAGTTAAGTAGTAAATTGTACATTAAATATACATGTACAATTTTTTCACATAGTAGCCAAACCACAACACGACATCCACCCCCTCCAAACCTGTGCATCCTCCGGTATGCACCAACAAGAGTTGAAGTTGTGGTCGGCGTCATACTATTGCTCCAGCAATATCTTCTTCAAAATCTTATTCTTCTTCTTCATCTGTAAAGAAGTCAATTTCTTCTCTCATATCTTCATGTGTTACGTCTTGATCCCGTTGTTTGAAGAATTTTATGTGTTTTTCTGCAATTGAAACTTTAAGGTGTGTTCCATCTAGCTCCCTTAATGCATATGTGGCATTATCCAAAACATTTACAACCACATAAGGTCCAAACCAGCATTTAGAAAATTTTCTAAGAGTACTATGCTTGTTATCCAAGCTACTATCATACACCAAAACCCAATCACCTTCTTGAATTTCTTTTGGCCTTAATCAATGTCGCTTGTCAAATCTATCTTTATTTTTGATTCGTGCCTTTCTTTAGTTTAACAACTGCTTTTTCTATATCTTCAGGTCTTCTCTCCAATTGACGGATTCGAAATGCAAGAAGTTCTTCTCTAGACACATTGTCTTGCCAAGGTAATACATTCCAAGTATATATTTGCTCTTCAATCAGCATAATAGGCTTTTGTCCTTGTATCAATTCCGTGGGCATATATCCAGTTACTGAACTGTGAGTAGTACGATCAGCCCATAGGGCAAATGGTAATAATCTTGGCCATTCCTTTGCCCTTCCTTTACATGCTTTAACAATGGCTTTTACTATCGGAGGATGACCTTGCTCACTTTTGGCATTATCCTCTGGATTATACGCTGTTGTAAGTGCAAGCTTGATCCCACATCTTTCAAAAAAATTCCTTGCCTCATATGTATCTAATTCTCTACGATCAGCAGTAATTTTTCTAATACATCCGTATCTACAAATCACATCCTCTAGTAAAAATCTACAAACTCCTTCAGTGGATTTTGTTCGTAGAGCTCTTCCCTCCACCTGGTTGGATAAATCTTCTTGTGCCAAAACCAAGTATCGCATTTGCCATAATCCCATAGGCATATTAACTAAATCCACCACCCATTTATAATGTATTGCTAGAGGATATGTAGGATGCAACCCGTCTCTATGTCGAATCTCTGAATACATTTGGCAAGTTTGACATGATTCCACAAACTTTATTACATCTCTATACATATTACGCCACCAATATTTTTCTTTAAGCTTGTTAAAGGTAGCATAAATACCTCTATGACCAGCCCACAAGCTATCATGGAATTCTTGAATCAATTGCTCTTGCATTTCCTTCTTGCAAATTATTCTTTGTGATATACCACTGTCCCTTTTACATCGCTTCCATAAGTATCCATCTTGTAAAAGATAGTTGTAGGCTTTTTGCCTAATTTGTTTAAAATAAATATCATTCCATTTTGGTTGCCTTGATAGTGTACTCAAATAGTATCCAATATCTAACCATTCTCTTTCATATAATTCTCCCATGAATAGTTTTGGATACTCCTTCTCTCCTTATTGTGTTCGAGAATAGAAGATAATACCTACATCTTCGATATCATCAATTAAATCTTCTTCTTGTTCATACCTAGTCCGAGATAGCATATCCGCCACTGGATTATTTTTACCTGCTATGTGCTTGAATTCAGGATTTAAAGACTTAATATATGCAATCCACCTCAGCATAGCAATATCAAGGGTATTACAATTGGTGATCATTCCCAATAGTGGCAAATAATTTATTTCCACTATCACTGATGCTTCAATTAGATAATCTCTATCAGTTTTCATGGCTATGACTACCTCCCATAATTCTCATTTTACTTGTGGATAGCACCTTTGTCTTTCACTTAATACCTTGGCTCCAAATCATATAGCAAATCGATTCCCTTCTTCATCATCATGTCCTAGTGTCCAACCAATAGCTATTGGACTAGTATCAACTATAAGTATCACCGGTTTTCTATTCTCATAATTTATTGTACGTAGCACAAGTGGAGAAGACAATGATTGCTTCAACCTTTGCATTGCTTCTATATGTATCTTCTCCCATTTAAACCTCTTTCCTTTTCGTAGCAGACCATAGAGAGGATCTGCTATATATGCATAATGTGGAATCTATATGTAATAAAATATACAAGCTCCCAAAAATCTCCGTACCTCTGTTTGTGAGCTACAAACTTCTTTCATCCGTTGTATGGCATCTACTTTAGTAGGATCTGGTTTACGATCAAACCATCCACATAAATGCCCCACAATAACAACCTCTCGAACGCCAAAGGTTGATTTAGCTCCTGATAGGATCAAGTGGACTTCTTCAAGCCGCGATAAAATCTTATCACAATCCAAAATATGACTAGATACAAATTTACGACACCCCCTCTGATCCATTATTTTCTCTTTTTCTTCTTCTATACACCCTTTTATTGGAATGTCATCCAAGAAAGGCATAGTCTTTTCTGGAATAAAATCACGCAGCACCTTATTCATCCCATTCATCATATGAGCAACTGAGTTTGTTGCTCCTTGTGGTAATGTACACATTTTCACCAGCCCTAAAGGTGTCCTCATAGTAGTGATATCCCTGCTTCCTTCCGCAAGTTGAAACTGGTCGTACCCAGAATAAAGATCTCCAATAGAATAAATGGCTCTACCAGCAAATGCTTCAGCAAATTCTCCAACAATTGATCCCACTCTTGTATTTCTAATGGTCACTTGATTCACTGGTTGCATATCTTGAATAAATCGTAGAGTTCCATTCTTCTTTGGTATTGTAAACCAATGACTAGAATATGGTGCAAATGATGGTTCTAAAATTTTCATCCATATCTTTTTTTTTAATAGTTCTATAAGTTTGGATAGATGCGCTCTAGGTATCGGAATTGGCCTTAGATCCCATGGAGCATGTGGAACTATAAATATAACCATTGGTGCCACAATACTTGGATCCACACATCCAATTTTTGAGGGTTCAAAAGCAAAAGCTTTTCCATGCTTCCTCAACATTTTTCTGAATTCTATTTCTACGGTAGGTAGAAGAAAATCTGCGGATCCTACTTTCAACTCCTTGAATGTAATTTCTGTAAACTTATGGCTAATTTGATCAAGATTTCGTAAACTCCTTTCCTTTGAAGCCTCTTGAACTTGGTGGTTTGAATCACTAGGCAATGGTATAGCTACTGGTTTTATTTTTCTTCCTACTATTTTGTACCTAATTTCAACCTTGACTTCATAACCCTGAAACGCTTGTATAATGGAATAGAGCTCTCTTGAATGTACTTGCACCACATGATCTTCATCTGTTACTTCAACCTTTATAAGTTCTCCCAATATATCTTCTAAACCTATTTTTGTATATATACCTATTATCTTGTCATCTTCATCAAGCACACCCACTCTTTTTAGGTCTTTTTCTATTTTTCTCACAATCTTTTTCTCTCGTTTTTGTAGATCATTAATTTGCATATGTACAGCAAATCTACTTTTAAAAATTTCTACAACTCCTGTACAAAAGGTACTTTCTTCTCCTTGCGAGAGTACCTTCTCTGATGTACCACCACATCCTTGCTCTATAGTGGTACCTTGCAAAAATCCTTAAACTCTTCATCAATTTTTGATAATATGCCACTTCATAGATAATCATTACCATGATTAATGTGTATTGTTGTCAATTGCATTGCTTATTTCATACTTTGGCCTAACGCTGGAAGACATGCGCATCCATCATCATCTAATACTCTCTTAGTTTCCATCCTCACGCTAATAATATATATTGTCCAAGAATTATTGATACGAAGATTGCTCCGAATCAAAGAAGCCCTTGTTCAAGATGTTATCTCCACTTCACCTTTACATCTCGGATGTTGACTATTCCATGTGTGTTATATTTGTCGCCGATCACCCAACCGCGTCGGTGACGCTGTCTTCAAGCAATAAGATTTTGAGTGGTTGCGACGTAATATTGATTTCAGATCCATGGTCAATAAGAGCAACTATTGGATCTGTCAAGTCTTCCACCTTCATCAAAGTTTTTGCAGTGGCTGTAGCCCAATGCTCTAGAATAGTTGACTGTGACCACATCAACCTTATCCTCATCCAAGGAAAATTGATCCTTTTGATTGATACAACATTTAGCCAACTCCAGCACCTCTTGTTTTGTTAATGTTGTATCAAGCGCATTTGACATTGCTGACATCGAACTTGACGATGGTTTAAAACCCGAGCCGACATGAAGTATTCCAAATTCTTGTGATCCGTATATACGGTCACTTAATGCGCAGCTCCTTCAAGGAAGTGACGCCACTCTTAGAAAGAATCTACTATAACAAGGAGTTTCTTATCATGAATCTTGTAATTGATCTCAGCCGCAAAAAACTTCTATGAATAGAATACAACCGGATGAAGCTTACTATCAATGTCCATCTGTAAAAATACAACTCATAAAGCAAAATCCAAAGCATTGGTTTTCAAATAGAAAGCCTTTGCAAAGTTTGGGTGTACCAAGATTGGAGCCATTGTAAATGTCGTTTTAAGATTTTGAAATGCTTTTTCCACTAGAGGTCTCCATTCAAGCTTATCCTTACATGTTAATCGAGTGAGTGGAGCAACAACTTGAGAATAATTGTTGATGAAGATTTGATAGAAGTTAGCAAAGCCGAAAAAATATTGTATGTTTCTAATCGTCTTTGGAACTTTCCAGGACAGAATTGCTTCCACCTTCTTGGGATCCATCTTCAAGCCTTCCATAGTCGCAATGAATCCTAAAAACTCCATCTCAGTTTGGTGAAATAAGCACTTCTCTAACTTGGCGTAGAGTCCTCGCTCACGTAGTTTTATGAATATCAAACGAACGTGCTTCTTATGCTCTTCTTCATTCTTGGAAAATATCAAGATATCATCTATAAAGATGACAACAAAATTGTTTAGATATTCTTGAAAAATATTATTCATCATGTATTGAAAGACCGCCGGAGCATTGTTAAGACCAAATGGCATGACATTATACTCAAAATGACCATACCTTGTACGAAAAGTTGTCTTCCATTCGTCTCCTTCTTTGATTTGCACAAGGTTGTAAGCTCCTCTTAGATCAATCTTTGTAAAGATCTTTGCACGTCCAAGTTGTTCCAGAAGACTAGAGATCAAAGATAATGGATAGCGATTCTTCTTTCTCACCTTGTTGAGACCTCGATAGTCCACGCACATCCGTAGTGAGCCATCCTTCTTCTTCACAAATAAGATTGTTGCCTCAGCTAGCGACTTTGAATGACAAATGAAGTTCTTGGCAAGGTTCTCGTCAATGTATTTTTTCAACTCAACCAACTCCATTTGCAATAGGTTGTAGATTGGGCCAAAAGGCGGTTGTGCTCCTTATAATTCTATGGCATAATCATATAGTCGATGTTCTAGTAGCATGTCAGCATTCTTCTTTTGGAACATGTTTTGAAAACCCTTGTATTGTTCCGGTATACCTACTGATGAAATCTGCTCTCTACTTGTTAGAGTCGCATAAATGACTAATGGTGTACCTTCCTTGCATGATCTTACAAATGTTCTTGATCCAATGAACAAGGATTTTTTGATTTGGGATCTTCTTTCAGGCTTGTTCTTAGGTTGTTCTATGGGAAATGTTATCCTCTGCAACCTCTAATCTATGGATGGATTATATTTTTCCAACCAAAAAAGACCAAGAATAACATGATTTGACGGGATGCTAATAATGTTGAAAATAATATAACTACTATGGTCTTTAAACGTCACCTCTATAGGTTTTGATTCATGGGTGACACTACTAGATAATAAAGATCGTCCATCTATTACTTCTACATGAATAGGTTTGAATTTCTGTACTAGGGGAATTTTGTGGCGCCTATCAAATTCTTGGACTAGGATACAAGAAAATGCTCCTGAATCTAATAAGGCTAAGATTTTTAGTTTTTGAGGAGCAAAAGACAAAAGAATTGTAAAACAATGGGCAGGTTGAGTAGAAAGAGAGGAATCTGGTTTTGATTTGTCCGACCGCATGGTTCCTATTGTGGTTGGGCATCCACGTTTTTTTGAACAAATGTACCTCTATTCTTGATGCTACGTCCATTTTGCTTCTTAGGACAACTTCCAGCTCTATGGCCTTCTCCACCGCAATAAAAATACAAATCTTTTTCCATATGCTGCTTCTTTTCTTCAAGAGTAAGGAATTTGATATGTACTACATCAATCTGCATGTCTTCTATCTCCGATTGTGAATTTAGGCTACTTGCCGATATAATTGTGCCGTGACGATTTATATATTGTCTGTAGCATTGGTCTTTTTGATGCTGAAATAGGCAGTTATCGCACTTCACAACTTGGCTAATGGCTTTGTTGAGCATTTGTGGATCAGGAAGAGATAACAACAAATCCTTCACATCGTCCCTTAGACCCCAATAGAATTGACTCATCAATACTTTTTCATCCCAGTTGATGTCGCATGCTAATTGCCTGAAATCTGATGCATAGACTGATGCAAAGCGAGTCTTTTATTGTAGCGATCAAATTTTTGTTGTAGCCCATCAAGCCTTATCATGCTTGCCAAATGCTTCCGCAAATGCCTCCAAAAAAGTCTCAAAGTTGTTCAAAATCGGTGATCTTTTTTCAAATAGAGGAGCAAACCACAATAGAGCTTGTCCCGTAAGCAAAGTTCCAACCAATCCAATACGTGATTCCTTTGTTGGATAATGTTTAGATTGTAGAGCTGTTATTAAATTGATTTGATTGACGAAACCTCAAAACTTGGAGCGTGTGCCATCAAACTTGTGTGGAAGGCTAATTCAAGGTTCTTTTCGTTGTAGAAGCAATTGTTCTCGTTGAACCACAAGTAAAATTGCTTCTTCTGGTGCAGAAGCTTGAGGCTGATGAAGCCTAGATTGTGCTATTCCGGATGCTCCATCATTATGGAGTCTTGCAAAGACTCCCTCTATTACCGTAGTTCTCTGTGATAACGTAGTAAGAGCATTCATAATGATGTCCATCTTGGACTCTCAACTTTCACTCATATTAATGTCTTGACCTCCAACCATTTTAAAAGAAAGGAAATAATTATTTCTACAAGGAAGAAATATTGGTTTAGAAGAGAGTACTCTACAACCTCTAAAATGCCTTAAGACCTTCAAAAAGAGGGATAATCCACTCTCTCCAAGAAGAATAAGATTTCAATATTATTACAAAAAAGGTATCAGTTTAGAAGAAGATAATCCGTAACTTCTAAAACACTAGTGTATCTTCAAAAAGAGGGATAATCTACACTCCAGCAAGAAGGAACTAGCTCTGATATCTAAGATGAGAGTAATCTCGAAAAAATGTCACAGACAAAGAACACGAATAAAAAATCCAAACAAAAAGTTCAAGAAAAATTAATAAGAGCTAGATTATATCAGATGAGTACAAGAACAACACCATAGAAGTGAGCTAGAGCTCCAAGAGATGTGTTGTCGAGACTAAAGAACTCTTCAGCCTTGTCTCCAATATATACTCCTACCTAGGAAGCTTCTGGCCAGCGCCCACCAACTAGGGAGCCACAACTTCTACCAATTAAGAAGCTTCTAAGTAGCTTCTATCAACTAGGAAGCTTCTTTATCAATTTGGAAGATGCTAGAAGGTCTTGGAGAGTTCTAAGATTCTTCTAGAATATTCTAGCAGGTTCTAAAAAGTATGTCCTTGACATAAAGTTGTAGAGGATCATTTGTCTCAACAAGCTATGGCATCATAGGAAGTTATTACTTATAGAATTGACATAGAAAAAGAGAACGAGGATATTTTTGATAAGTATGTAGATATAGAAGATTTATAAAGCAAAATTATATTTTCCAAGAACGAAGAAGAGCATAAGAAGCACGTTCGTTTGATATTCAAAAAACTACGTGAGCGAGGACTCTACGCCAAGTTAGTAAAGTGCTTATTTCACCAAACTGAGATGGAGTTTTTAGAATTCGTTGCGACAATTGAGTCAGCAATGTCAAATGCGCTTGATACAACATTAACAAAAGAAGAGGAGCTGGAGTTGGCTAAATATTGTATCAATCAAAAGGATCAATTTTTCTTGGATGAGGATAAGGTTGATGACAAAGGTCCTAGTCACTATTCTAAGAAGCATTGGGCTAGAGCCACCAGAGAAACTTTGATGAAGGTGGGAGACTTGACAGATCCAGTAGTTGCTCTTATTGACCATGGATCTGAAATCAATATTATGTCTAAAGACATTTATAAATGTGGGAGGTGGCCTATTGATACTGAACATGGTTGGGTGATCCGAGCAGCAAATAACACACATGGAGATCTTTATGGTGCTTGTCCAGATGTAAAGGTGAAAATTGGAGATGTATCTACTGAACAAAACTTCTTTGTTTAGAACAATACTTCTTATCCAATAATTCTTGGACAACCATATATTATTGCTGTGAGGATGGAAACCAAAGTATTAGATGATGGATCTGCATGTGCTCGCATTAGAAGCCAAGATGGTAAACGAGCAGTGCAGTTTTTAACAATACCTGCTAATCATGAGCGCAACAGGGATTATCTACGAAGTGGCATATTACCAAAAATTGATGAAGAGTTTAAGGATTTTTGCAAGGTACCACTATAGAGCGAGGATGTGGTGGTACATCAGAGAAGGTACTCTCGCAAGGAGAAGAAAGTACCTTTTGTACAGGAGTTGTAGAAATTTTTAAAAGTGGATTTGCTGTACATATGTAAATTAATGATCTACAAAAACGAGAGAAAAGGATTGTGAGAAAAACAGAAAAAGACCTAAAAAGAGTGGGTGTGCTTGATGAAGATGACAAGATAATAGGTATATATACAGAAACAGGTTTAGAAGATATATTGAAAGAACTTATAAAGGTTGAAATAACAGATGAAGATCATGTGGTGCAAGTACATTCAAGAGAGCTCTATTCCATTATACAAGCGTCTCAGGGTTATGAAGTCAAGGTTGAAATTATAAGACAAAATAGTATAAGAAAAATAAAAACCAGTAGGGCTTAAACCATTGCCTAGCGATTCAAACCACCAAGTTTCAAGAGCGCTTTCAAAGGAAAGGAGTTTATTGGAAATCTTGATCAAATTGGCCATAAGTTTAAAGAAAGTACGTTTAAAGAGTTGAAAGTGGGATCCGCGGATTTTCTTCTACCTATCAAAAAAATAGAATTCAGAAAAATATTGAGGAAGCACGAAAAAGCTTTTGCTTTTGAACCTTCAGAAATTGGATGTGTGGATCCAAGTATTGTGGTACCAATGGTTATATTTATAGTTCCACATGCTCCATGAGATCTGAGGCCAATTTTGGTATCTAGAGCGCATCTATCTAAAATTATAGAACTGTTAAAAGAAAAGATATGGATGAAAATCTTAGAACCATCATTTGCACCATATTCTAATCGTTGGTTTACAATACTAAAGAAAAATGGAACTCTACGGTTTATTCAAGATATGCAACCAATGAATCAAGTGACCATTAGAAATACAAGAGTGGGACCAATTGTTGAAAAATTTGCTGAAGCATTTGCTAGTAGAGCCATTTATTCTATTGGAAATCTTTATTCTGGGTACGACCAGTTTCAACTTGCGGAAGGAAGCAGGGATATCACTATTATGAGGACACCTTTAGGGCTGGTGAAAATGTGTACATTACCACAAGGAGCAACAAATTCAGTTGCTCATATGATGAATGGGATGAATAAGGTGCTTCGTGATTTTATTCCAGAAAAGATTATGCCTTTCTTGGATGATATTTCAATAAAAAGATGTATAGAAGAAGGAAAAGAAGAAATAATGGATCAGAGGAGGTGTCATAAATTTGTATCTAGTCATATTTTGGATTGTGATAAGATTTTATCGCGGCTTAAAGAAGTCCACTTGACCTTATCAGGAGCTAGATCAACCTTTGGTGTTCGAGAGGTTGTTATTGTGGGGCATTTATGTGGATGGTTTGGTCGTAAATCAGATCCTACTAAAGTAGATGCCATATAATAGATGAAAGAAGTTTGTAGCTCACAAACAGAGGTACGGAGATTTTTGGGGACTTGTATATTTTATTATATATGGATTCCACATTATGCACATATAACAGATCCTCTCTATGGTCTGCTATGAAAAGGGAAGAGGTTTTAATGGGAGAGGATACATATAGAAGCAATACAAAGGTTGAAGCAATCATTGTCTTCTTCACTTGTGCTACGTACAATAAATTATGAGAATAGAAATTACGGTGATACTTACAGTTGACACTAGTCCAATAGCTATTGGTTGGACACTAGGACAAGATGATGAAGAAGGGAATTGATTTGCTATACGATTTGGAGCCAAGGTATTAAATGAAAGACAAAGGTGCTATCCACAAGTAAAACGAGAATTATGGGAGGTAGTGACAGCCATGAAAACTGATAGAGATTATCTAATTGGAACATCAATGATAGTGAAAACAGATTGTTTGCCACTATTGGCAATGGTCACCAATTGTAATACCCCTAATATTGCTATATTGAGGTGGATTGCATATATTAAGTCTTTAAATCCTGAATTCAAGCACATAGTAGGTAAAAATAATCCAATGGCGGATATGCTATCTCGGATTAGGTATGAACAAGAAAAAGATTTAATTGATGATACCGAAGATGTAGATATTACCTTCTATTCTCGAACACAACAAGGAGAGAAGGAGTATCAAAAACTATTCATGGAAGAATTATATGAAAGAGAATGATTAGATATTGGATACTATTTGAGCACCCTATCAAGGCAACCAGAATGGAATGATATTTATTTTAAGCAAATTAGGCGGAAAGCCTACAACTACCTTTTACGAGATGGATACTTATGGAAGTGATGTAAAAGGGACAGTGGTATACCATAAAGAGTAATTTACAAGAAAGAAATGCAAGAGCAATTGATTCAAGAATTCCATGATAGCTTGTAGGCTGGTCATAGAGGTATTTATGCTACCTTTAACAAATTTAAAGAAAAATATTGGTGACGTAATATGTATAGAGATGTAGTAAAGTTTGTGGAATCATATCAAACTTGCCAAATGTATTCAGAGATTCGACATAGAGATGGGTTGCATCCTACATATCCTCTAGCAATACATTATAAATGGGTGGTGGATTTAGTTACTATGCCTATGGGATTATGGCAAATGCGATACTTGGTTTTGGCACGAGAAGATTTATCCAACCAGGTGGAGGGAAGAGCTCTACGAACAAAATCCACTGAAGGAGTTTGTAGATTTTTACTAGAGGATGTGATTTGTAGATACGGATGTATTGGAAAAATTACTACTGATCGTGGAGAATTAGATACATATGAGGCAAGGAAATTTTTTGAAAGATGTGGGATCAAGCTTGCACTTACAACAGCGTATAATCCAGGGGGTAATGCCAAAAGTGAGCAAGGTCATCCTCCGATAGTAAAAGCCATTATTAAAGCATGTACAGGAAAGGCGAAGGAGTGGCCAAGATTATTACCATTTGCTCTATGGGCTGATCGTACTACTCACAGTTCAGTAACTGGATATATGCCCACAGAATTGATACAAGGACAAAAGCCTATTATGCCGATTGAAGAGCAAATATATACTTGGAATGTATTAGCTTGGCAAGACAATGTGTCTAGAGAAGAACTTCTTGCACTTCGAATCTGTCAATTGGAGAGAAGACCTGAAGATATAGAAAAAGCAGTTGTTAAACTAAGGGAGGCACGAATCAAAAATAAAGATAGATTTGACAAGCGACATCGATTAAGGCCAAAAGAAATTCAAGAAGGTGATTGGATTTTGGTGTATGATAGTAGCTTGGATAATCAACATAGTACTCTTAGAAAATTTTCTAAACGCTGGTTTGGACCTTATGTGGTTGTAAATGTTTTGGATAATGTCACATATGTATTAAGGGAGCTAGATGGAACACACCTTAAAGTTCTAATTGTAGGAAAATGCATAAAACTCTTCAAACAACGGGGTCAAGACGTAACACATGAAGATATGAGAGAAGAAATTGACTTCTTTACAAATGAAGAAGAAGATCAAGATTTTGAAGAAGATATTGCTGGAGCAATAGTATGACGTTGACCACAACTTCAACTCTTGTTGGTGCATATCGGAGGATGCACAAGTTTGGAGGGAGTGGATGTCGTGTTGTGATTTGGCTACTATGTGAAAAAATTGTACATGTATATTTAATGTACAATTTACTACTTATCTAAATGAAAGTCATATCAGTAGATTTTATTGGTTATAGGATGTGATTAGGTTGGTAGTTTAGAAAGGATCTATTAAAAAGATTATAATTAAGATTTATACAACCTTATTTTTCTTTTAGTAGTGACTTTTGAAATTAATTTTATATTGATAGTAACTTGTATATATCTTAAGTCACCTATGTTAGACATTGATGATCCTTAAAATCTTATTTACTTCTTTTATTTGATGCTTAAAGCACCAAGTATATAAATCTTATAAGAAGAAGGATTAGAAAAGGGTTTTTAGTATAAAAAGGGTAGTTTGGCCATCCATGTGGATGAATAGAGGTGGATGATAGAAATCTCTATTCTAATTGGCCAAAAATCATGCCTAATGGGCTTCAAGGAGGCTGCGAGTTTAGGTTTGGTTAGGTTTGGTTTTTTTTTTGAAGTCAACATCAAAGGCTAGGATCATAAGATTTAGGTTTTTGGATCTGATTTAGGTGCAAATTTTGTGGGATTTGCATTTTTTATGAAAAAGTTATAGGCGCTCAAAAATTAAGGTGTCGATTTTGGACCTACTGTCACTCTTTTGGGTATATCTTGCGTATACAAAGAGCAATTGAAGATCGGCGATTGGGGTTGGAAAGCGCACTTTCTTGGCTACACTTTTCACATACAGCTCAATAAAATCCAAGCTAGGATCAAGGAGATATTGCACGTTGAAGTTAGTGCTTGTAAGCTAAAGGCAGTGTTTTTGGGAGCCAAGACTTTATGGAAGTGTAAAAGGTGGATGTATAGAGCCATGATATGATTTTGATATATAGATGAGTCTTTAAAAGGTTTTTAAGGATTTTCTACATATCATAGAGAAAACTTATGTACAAACCTACTTTAAAATAAGAAGTTTTAATCATACAAAACCTATTTCTTATACTATTGTGTGTATTTGTCCTTCTTATTAAGGACAAATAACTCATTAGAGTTTAACCAATAATAAATATCAAGTAAAATTCTCTCTGACTAGGTACCGGTGTATTCTAGATAGAAGTTCATTACTTAACAGCAGTACGTGGAATTTCGTCTCTCCCTTATATCTAATGGGCGTCTAATCATACATTATCACGAATGACTTTTACTGAAATCAAGCGTCTCTTAATTTTCTCACTATATGTAGGTAGAAATATCTGAAATGTCAGATATTGGATCAATTTACTATATTCTGAGGTGATCATGTTGATGACAAATAATTTTGTATTAGGAAGTGCATCATTGATAGGTTCATTACCAAATATATTGGATAAGCGAGATAAATGATCTACATTGGCATGTTTCTTTCTTGATTGAATATTAAAAGTAAAATTAAATTCTTGAAGGAGTAACATCCATCGAGCAATGCGTCCACTTATTGGGGACATAGTCTTAGAACCTTTTAGAAATTAGAACATTCTAGAAGCAAGTCTCTGGAACCTTCTAGAAGTTTCCATTAGCAGTTAGTAGAAGTTGCTTGAGAAGCTTCCTAGCTAGTAGAAGTTACTTGAGAAGCTTCCTAATTCATGGAAGCTGCTTGAGAAGCTTCCTAAGTTGTTGGAAGTTGCTCAAGAAGTTTCTTATTTAGAAGTATATATAGGAGTCGAGGTTGAAGAGTTCTTCAGTCTCGACAACACATCTCTTGGAGCTCTAGCTCACCTCTCTGGTGTTGCTCTTGTACTCATCCGATCAATCTAGTTCTTGCCACTTCTCTTTGAAATTCTTGTTTAGATTTCCTCTTTGTATTCTGTGTCCGTGACAGTTTGTCGAGATTGCTCTCATCTCAGATATTAGAGCTAGTCCTTCTTGTTAGAGTGTGGATTACCCTTCTTCTTGAAGGTATACTAGTGTTTTAGAGGTTGCGGATTACCTTCCTCTAAACTGATATCTCTCCCATTACAATATTGGAGTCTTATTCTTCCTGGAGAGAGTAGATTACCCCTCTTCTTGAAGGATTTTAGACGTTTTAGAGGTTGCGGAGTACCCTCCTCTAAACCAATATTTTCTTCTTCGTAGAATCAATTATTTCTCTCTTTTAGAATGGCTGGAGGTCAAGGGATTAGTATGACTGAAAGTTCGGAGTCCAAGTTGGACACCATTATGAATGCCCTTGCTATGTTATCGCAAAGAACTGCGGAGATTGAAGGAGCGTTTGCAAGACTTCATAATGTTGGAGCACCTGGAATAACACAATCTAGAATTCATCAACCTCAAGTTTCTACACCAGAAGAAACAACTTTGCCTGTAATTTGACAAGAACCACTAGTTCTACAACGAAAGGAGCCTCGAGTTAGCCTTCCAGATAAGTTCGATGGTACACGCTCCAAGTTTCGAGGTTTTGTCAATCAAATCAGGTTAATAACAATTTTACAGCCCGAACGCTATTCAACGGAGGAGTCACGTGTTGGACTGGTTGGAACCCTACTTACGGGGCAGGCTCTATCATGGTTTGCTCCTTTATTCGAGAAGGGATCATCAATTTTGAACAACTTCGAAACTTTTTTGGAAGCGTTTGCGAAAGCATTTGGCAAGCATGACAAGGCTCGATGGGCTACAACAAAGATTTGATCACTACGACAAGGGACACGCTCTGCATCAGTTTATGTATCAGACTTCAGACAATTAGTATGTAACATCAACTGGGATGAAGAAGCATTGACGAGTCAATTTTATTGGGATTTGAGGGATGATGTGAAGGATTTGCTATTATCTCTTCCTGATCCACGAACGCTCAACAAAGCCATTAGCCAAGTTGTGAAGTGTGACAACCGCCTATTTCAGCGTCGCTAAGACCAACACTCAAGACAACATGTAACTCGTCACACCTCAACCATGTCAGCAAGCAGTTTGAATTCACATTCCGAGACGGACGACATACAGACACAAATCCCTTCACTCCGTAAGAGAAGCAACGGCGAAGGACTATGCTTATATCATGCCACATACACAGCGTTGAAATTGCCCCAAGAAGCAGAATCAACGCATTGTCAAGACCAGAGGCACGTTTTTTCAGGAAAACAAAAATGCCCAGCTACAATAGGAACCGTGCGGCTGGACAGTCAAAAATTGCAACAACAATCAAGTTCCTCCCTCTCTGCCCAACCTGCCCTTTGTTTTACAATCCCTTTGTTTTTTGGTCCTCAGAAGCTTAAAACTTTAGCATTATTAGATTCAGGAGCATCCGCTTGTTTCTTAGATGAAGAATATGCTAAACATCATAAGATCCTTCTAGTACGGAAATCTAAACCTGTTTACGTAGAAGTCATAGATGGACAACCTTTACTGTCTGGTAGAGTCACTCATGAATCAGAACCTATAGAAATAGCATTTAAGGACCATAGTAGTTATATTATCTTCAATATTATAAAGACTCCATCAAGTCCTATTATTCTTGATCTTTCCTAGTTGGAAAAGTATAATCCAACCATAGACTGGAGGTTACGAAAGATAATATTTCTAATAGAACGTTCCGAGAGTAAACTAGTTAGAAGACCCCGAATCAAAAAACCTTTATTTATTAGAGCAAGAGCATTTGTAAGATCGTCCAAGGAAGGTACACCGTTTGTCATTTATGCGACTCCAACCAGCGAAGAGAAGATTTCGACAACAAGTATACCGGAGCAATATAAAGATTTTCAAGATGTGTTTCAAAAGAAGAATGCTGATATGCTACCGGAGCACCGACCATATGATTGTGCCATAGACTTGCAAGAAGGAGCACAACCCCCTTTTGGCCCAATCTACAATTTTTCGCAGACGGAATTGGCAGAATTGCGGAAGTACATTGATGAGAATCTAGCCAAGAACTTCATTCGCCATTCGAAGTCACCAGCTGGAGCACCAATCTTATTTGTAAAAAAGAAGGATGGCTCGCTACGGATGTGCGTGGACTATCGAGGTCTCAACAAGGTAACAAAGAAGAATCGTTACCCGTTACTTTTGATATCTGGTCTTCTTGAACAACTTGGACGGGCAAGGATCTTTACAAAAATTGATCTAAGAGGAGCCTACAACCTTGTACGAATTAAAAAAGGAGACGAATGGAAGACAGCTTTCCGTACAAGGTATGGCCATTTCGAGTATAATGTCATGCCTTTTGGTCTTACCAATGCTCCGGCAGTTTTTCAACACATGATGAATGACATCTTCCGGGAGCATCTTGACGATTTTGTTGTCATCTATCTAGATGATATTTTGATATTTTCTAAGAATGAAAAAGAGCATGAAAAGCATGTTCGTCTCGTCCTTGAAAAACTACATGAGCGAGGACTCTACGCCAAGTTGGAGAAGTGCTTATTTCACCAAACTGAGATGGAGTTTTTAGGATTCATCATGACTATAGAAGGCTTGAAAATGGATTCCAAGAAAGTTGAAGCAATCGTGTCGTGGGAGGTTCCGAAGACGGTTAGAGATGTATAATATTTTCTTGGTTTTGCTAACTTCTATCGGATTTTTTATTAAAAATTATTCCTTAGTTGTTGCTCCACTCACTCGGTTGACGTGTAAGGACAAGCTCGAATGGAGACTCCTAGTAGAGAAAGCATTTCAAGATCTTAAGATGGCGTTTACAACGGCTCCGATCTTGGTCCACCCGGATTTTGCAAAGGCCTTTTATTTGGAAATCGATGCTTCGGATTTTGCTTTGGGAGCCGTACTTTCACAGATGGGTGCTGATGAAAAGCTCCATCCAGTTGCATTCTATTCTCGAAAGTTCTCTGCTGCTGAGATCAACTATGAGATCCACGATAAGGAGCTTCTTGCTATAGTGGATTCTTTCCAAGAGTGGCGTCACTTTCTCGAAGGAGCGGCACATCCGGTAACCATATACACGGATCACAAGAATTTGGAATATTTCATGTCGGCTCGAATTTTGAATCGGCGTCAAGCTCGGTGGAATATGTTGCTATCCAGATTCGACTTTGTTATCACTTATCGACCTGGAAAGCAACAAGGACTATCTGACGCATTATCGAGGAGATCGTATCTTGCACCAAAGGTTGGAGAGGCGGCATTCGACCAACAGTGTACGACGCTATTGAAGCCAGAACAATTCCGGCTTCATGCTGCTATTGTACCAATCGATGTTGACTTTCTCAATCAGGTACGTACCGCGACCATTGAAGATTCAGTAGCACTTGATATCAAGCAATGTGCCAATAATAACAAATTCAAAGTGGAAGGAGATCTTTTATACTTTGAGGAGCGATTGTATATTCCGAAAGAACTAGTACGACTCCGAGTTCTTCAATCTCGTCACGATTTTCCAGTTGCGGGACATTTTGGATTCAACAAGACCTTGGAACTTATTTCTCGAGATTTCTGGTGGCCCCAAATGTGGAAGGATGTGAAAGATTTTGTCCTCACTTGCGACATCTGTTCAAGATCTAAAAATCCTCGGCATCGCCCTTACGGACTTTTACAGCCATTGCCAATTCCACGGCGATCATGGTCTTCAATTTCCATGGACTTTATTACAGACCTGCCACCATCGAATTCTTTCGACAGCATTTTTGTTGTGGTAGATCGACTTACAAAGATGGCGCACTTTGTCCCTTGCAAGAAGACATCGTCAAGTGAAGATACAGCAAGGCTCTTTCTTGATAATGTGTATCGATATCATGGTCTACCAGATGATATCGTGTCGGATCGAGGAACTCAATTCGTATCAAAGTTTTGGAGATCTCTTTTTGAAATATTGAAGGTGGATATCAAGCTTTCTTCAGCTTTCCAATCCTCAAACTGACGGCCAAACGGAACGGGTGAATTAAATTTTGGAACAGTATGTAAGATGCAGCATCAACTATCAGCAAGATGATTGGGCCGCATATCTATCGTTAGCCGAGTTTGCATATAACAACACCTTGTACGCATCAACTCAACAAACACCATTCTTTTCTAACTATGGATACCATCCGAAGCTTGATTTGTTAAGTCTATCAACGAATAACAACCCAGCAACTACAGGATTTGTGAAGCAGCTATCAGAGCTTCAAACTATGTTAAAGGTGCAATTGCAGTCTGCTCAAGAGTCTTATAAGACATCCGCAAATAAACTTCAAAATCAAGCACCTATTTTCAAAAGTGGGGATAAGGTATGGCTACTTCGACGGAATATCAAGACCAAGCGGCCGTGTGATAAGTTAGACTACCGGAGGTTGGGACCATTTGTCATCTTGAACCAAATCAATCCAGTGGCGTATTGTCTGGAGTTACCAACTGCTATGAAGGTACATCCAGTCTTTCATGTTTCTTTATTGGAGATTTATCAAGAATCGTCTTTTCCTGGAAGAGTGCAAAGTTCACCACCTAGTATCGAAATTGAGAACCACGAGGAATACGAGGTAGAAAAGGTGCTAGATTCACGGCGTAAATGGGGAAAATTGGAGTATTTTGTACATTGAAGAGGCTACGATATCAATGAGCGAACATGGGAGCCGGCCGAAAATCTCGCCAATGTGCCGCAAAAGGTACAAGAGTTTCATCAACAATATCCTCAAAAATCTAAGCCGGTTCAAGAATAACTTCTTTCTGAAGCTTGCTCATCTAATAACATAAAAAGAGGAAAAAACACTACCAAAATTCATAGTTGATGTGGTTATTTTCTCCAAGATAGAATAGATCTTTTCTGATAGCCATAGTTTGGTCTTTTGACATGGATAGCCAAGAGATAGATACCATGCCAATCATATCATCTCAACCTACTAGCTCACAAAGGCGACCTCGAGATGAAGAACCACCTGCACCACGACGACGACAGAGGATACCAAGTAACCGATCATTGGTGATTGTATTTGAAGTCGAGCCTGCTTACAATGGTCAACTAGAAGGTATGTTTGCAGGACAGTTCCACAATGAGGACACGGAAGTTCATGCTTGGTCGGAAGTTGAGGGCGTGGGCCACTACCGTTGGCTTCAAGGACCGATGAACCACTTGCCTCGTGAAAGACAATTGGAATTCATAGCAGACGTTATGCGACAGATCTTCATTTTTTTGCGTTGGTATTGATTGACAACAACATTGCTTCTCGGAGACCTTAAAGCTAAAGGAGGGGGTGATGTTAGGGACATAGTCTTAGAACCTTCTAGAAATTAGAACATTCTAGAAGCAAGTCCCTGGAACCTTCTAGAAGTTTCCATTAGCAGTTAGTGGAAGTTTCTTGAGAAGCTTCTTAGTTAGTGGAAGTTGCTTGAGAAGCTTCCTAGCTAGTAGAAGTTGCTTGAGAAGCTTCCTAATTCATGGAAGCTGCTTGAGAAGCTTCCTAAGTTGTTGGAAGTCGCTCAAGAAGTTTCTTATTTAGAAGTATATATAGGAGTTGAGGCTGAAGAGTTCTTCAGTCTCAAACAATACATCTCTTGGAGCTCTAGCTCACCTCTCTGGTGTTGCTCTTGTACTCATCTGATCAATCTAGTTCTTGCCAGTTCTCTTTTAAATTCTTGTTTAGATTTCTTCTTTGTATTCTGTGTCCGTGACAACTATCTTCTTTATCTGTGAATTTAACTTGTGAAACATCTCCAATCAATTGCATTTCAATTTCTTCATCTTTATTGCTTCCTATTGTCTTTGTACCTTGTGTATTTGATATTATAGTATCACCAATAGATTGTCATTTTTTTTTTATTGTATCAATAATAACTTCATGAAACTCTCGTTTTGCAATTCTTAAAATCTTATCAATTGTAAAATCAACCTTTCCACTTAAAATCTGTTCTTTCAATATCTTCTTCAAATCGATGGCAGCCTTAATATCTGATTGTAATTTATAAGTAGGGGCCTTTCTTTTCTCTTTTACAAAATTTCTTTCTTTTGTAGGAACATTTTCAATTGTCTTTTTATGCATAGGATTTCTTTGTTGTCGTGTTTTTTCTCCTCTTGTAATCATTTTTTATGGCCCTTCATTATTCTCATCTCTTCTTCTTTTTTCTTCTATTAATGCGTTATATTGACTCCTTGCAATATGAGCATGCATTGATAATCCATCTACTAGATCATTCTATCTAGTACTTTGTCGAATATCATTGCCATTATGTTTTAAATCATCTTTGGTAAATTTTTCTCTTTTAGCATAACTCATTACACTTGTCCACAAAAAACTAGATTTTTCTAGAAGTTCAAGATTTATGCTTAAATACTTGCCTTGATTTGCTTCCACCAAATATATTGACGCTTCATTGCTTAAGATTTTAAATGATTCTCTTGCATGTACCTTCATTCTTCTTTTACCAAAATTTGTCTCTAATTTTTCTCCACAAACCTTTAAATATATCATACCATCTTTGAAAAAAACAACTCCTTTGCGTAGCACCTCTATAAAATCTTCACACTCTCTTCTTGAATGATACACACTATCACACCACATGCATCTATGTACTACACTATCCATTTGTCTAAATCTTTGTCTTGTTGATACTTTTGATGATTGGCCCTTTTCTTCAAGTTTTGCAAATTTTATTTACAAATCTCTCATTTCTTGTATGATTTCATCAATGCCCATTTCTTCTTTCTTTGATGTTACCATTGAAGGTTGAATCATAGGTGTATGATGGTTAGTAGGTAATTTAACCTTAAATGCTTATAATAGTCTTTGAATATCCACCCTATTTTTTCTCCTTTTTCTTTTTGCAAGTAATCCTATTACTTCTTCTACTTCTTTCTAATTTGATGTCAATTCTTCTTCTTCTTCTTTATCTTCAAATAAAATTTCCAACTTCTCTTGCAATTCTCTATCGGCTGCTTGAAGAAAAAGCTCTACTTTGCTTGGATTTAGTAATAGCTTCTCTTTCTTTGATAAATGGAAATACTACCTTTCAAATTCTCTCAATAATTTTGTTGCTTGAAGATCCTTCTTAGGCCTTTCAATCCATTTAAAAAACGTCTTTTTTATAATCCGATCACTATCTTCAAAAAAATACTCATCCTTTAATGCTTGAAAAAAAATTTTCCATGAACCACCAAATTGTCCTATAATGGACTTCACGTGGCTTCTTATCTCTAATACAATAGCCTGTTCAAATAATTGAACCATCTCCTTCTCAAAAACACACTTTAATTCCATTTCCTTAACATAATATCTTAAATATTTCATAATACTTATCCCTTCAAACTAATCAATTTTATCCACAAGTGCTTGTAATGCCTTATTTGCCATACCTTCTTTGCGATCTTTTACCTATTGTTATTGCATGAATAAAGCAAATGCTTCAAACATGCTTGCAAAGTTAGAATCAAAATACATACCTTATTCTTCTTTATTACATCCACTTGTTGCTCCACTTGCAACTCCACTAGAAGCTCCAATTGATGCACCATCCATAATTCCTCCTTCAACTCTCTTGCCTTCACATGTCAAATAAACTCCAATAATCTTCCACCTCAAGCTTTTACGTCGGGTTCACCAAATTATGTCATAATACATGAAGTCTTACTTGAGAATGCTTTGGATATCTGGCTGTAGAAGATAAAAAAGAAATACGCAATAATAAGATTTTAACAACTCTAATAAAATCCTAAATAACTTCTATTAAATCTTAACAATATTTATCAAGCTTTGATCCAATCTTAAAGAAATTACAAAAGAAGAATAAATTAATCATACATTAATCATAAAAAAAATAATATATAAAATGATAATTTTAGAAAATATTAAAAATAAAAATCTTAAAATTCTAATCAAATCTTAATCAAATCTTGAATCAAACCTTGGTCAAATCCTAAGTCAAACCTTAAATCAAACCCTGATCAATTTCAAAGTCAAACCTTGGTTAAATCCTAAATCAAATCCTAAGTCAAATCTTTGTTAAATCCTAAGTCAAATCCTAGTCAAAGCCTAAGTCAAATCCTAATCAAATCCTAAATCAAATCTAAATCAAATCTTAATAAAATTTTAATCAAATCTTAATCAAATCTTAATCAATTATTAAATCCTAAATCCAAATCCTAATCAAATCTTAATCAAATCTTAATTTTAATAAAATCCTAATCTAATCCTAATCAAATATTAAATTCTAAATTCAAATCCTAATCAAATTTTAATCAAATCCTAATCCAATAAAATCCTAATTAAATCTTAATCAAATACTAAATCCTAAATCCAAATCCTAATCAAATCTTAATCAAACACTAAACCCTAAATTCAAATCTTAAATCCTAACCAAATCCTAACAAAGCCCTAAGTAATTCCTAAGGCAATTTTAGAACCTCCATAACTACCAAATATATTGTTGATCTTGATTTAAAATTTACACATGCCTTAACAACTAAGTTGAAAACAAATACATCAAGTTTGAAGAAGATCAAACTTATCAAAAAGAAGAAAAACTTATAAATCTGCTTGGGTGTCGGTTGACCTCCTTCTCCAATCTTAAAGCCAAGATTCTAGTACCTAAATCTTTTGTTTTCACCATTAAATTTCTTTCAAATTTAATATATATATAAAAAATTAAGTTTTCTATCTGAAAAAAAAAAAAAAAAAAAAAAAAAAATCATTCAAATCTAATTAGCAAATTGCTCAAAATCTGCAAAATCCTAATTGATCCTCAAAATCCAATTCTTCAGACCTTAATCCATTTAGACTTCAATTACTTACACTTAAATTATTAAATTAAGCTCAAAATTATAACATAGATTGACAATAATAATACCAACCAACCTACAAAATTTTAGCTATAGATCTATTATAAAAAATTTGTAATTGCCCAAAGCATAAACCCTATTTTATTTCACAAAAATCAAAGTTGTCCAAAACAACCTTGATTTTGCAAAGCTCTTACAAAATCAGTTTTGATCCAAATCACTCCAAATCAAATCTGATGCAAAACCTCTCAAGTTTGATTTCTAATCATATTCTTTGATCTGCCAAAAAGCCCTTCTTCTATCATAGGCATGCTAGTTTGTGCCTTAAGGTTTGATTTTGATCTAGGTTCATAATTAGCCATCTTTGGGTATCAATTCTTAAAAATTTGTGATAAATTTTTCTGAAACCTATTTTCAACTCTTATCTAAAGATGCCTATATTATTTATTTTTCTAATCTACTTTGATTTGCTTTATTTATGGCCATACAAAGCAATTAGAAGTTACTTCTATAAAAGGTAGCATTAACACCTTTTAATTTTTTTCTACCTCCTTTTCTGTTATTTTATTTTTTTAAGATAAATTTCTCAAATATTCTCATTTGAGCTTTTCTATAATAAAACCACTCTTTTCTTCTTTCACCTAATAGTCATATTATTATATGACACCATCATTGCAATCGTATTTGCTATCAAATAATCCTTAATCAATACTTTCATACATCCTTTATCAAAATTAGTTTAGAAAAAATCACATGTATATTTCAGTGCCACTTTTCCATCTTTTCAAAAAATAATGCCTTGTTGCACTATTTCATTGAGTTCACTACAATTCTTTTGAGAATGAAAATCATCATTATACCAAATACATCTTTGTACATACCTTTGCTTAAGAATAGCTTTTGAATTCATTATAGAAGTCTTCTCCTCAAGCCTTATAAGTTTAATTTGAAGATCTCGCATTCTGCATATAAGTTCTTTAATTCCCACATCTTCTTTCTTTAATGTAGTCATTGAAGGTTGGACAATAGGTACTCTTGATCGTGAAGTAAGCACTTGAGTTTTAGGTACTTATACAATTCTTTGAATATCAACCCTATTCTTTCTCATTTTTTTTTTTTTTTGCAAGCAATTCCATCGCATCTTTAATTTTTTTCTATTTTATTGTCAATCCTTCATCTTTTTCTTTATCCTCAAGAAGAATTTCTAACCTCTCTTATAATTTTCCATCAGCTACTTGAAGAAATAATTTAACCTTATTTAATCCCAAGGTTACCTTTTCCACTTTTGATAATTGAGAATATTGCCTTTCAAACTCCCTTAATAATTCAATAGCTTGCAATTTTTTATTAAGGCGCTCAATCTATTCCAAAATTAATTTCTTAGTGATCCAATCAGAGTCATCCAAGAAATACTCATCTTTCAATGCGTGAGAGAGTGTTTCCCAAGAACTTCTAAATTATTCCATAATTGATTTCACATGTTCTCTTATCTCTGGTATTGTAGCAAGTTCAAATAATTAAATCATATCCTTTTCAAAAACTCGATTCAATTCTATTTTCTACACAAAATCTCTTAAATATTTAAAAATATCTCTTCCATCAAATTAGTTGATCTTATTAATCACTGCTTGTAAAGCTTTGATTACCAAAGCTTCCTTGTGATCATTGCCTTATTGCTATTGCATAAACAATATAAATACTTGAAATATATTTGTAATGTTTGGATCCAAATATATACCTTGTCCACTAGAAAAAAATCCACTTGAAGCTCCACTTGAGGATCCACTTGAAGCGCCACCCAAAATTCCATCAAAAACTCTAAATTCCCCCTTCTTGCCTTCTTGCGCCATCAATTTTAAATAACCAAAATAAAATCCAACACCTTCCATTTCAAATTTTCACGTGAGGTTCACCACTTATGTCATATTATGTTGTTGTATGGCATGATTTTCTATCTAGGAATACACTAGGTACCTGATTATGGAGAATTTATTTGAATCTTGTTGGCAAGAATCCAACAAGTGATTTGTCCTTAATAAAAAGGACAAATAATACAAAGATATTATAAAAGATAATTTTTATTGATAAAACCCTTTGTATTTAAGTAGGTTTATACAAAAAGGTTCAAATTGCCACAACACCTTTCAAAACCTTATTCATCTGCAAGGACTTATTTCTTCTTAAAATTTAGAGTTTAATAACTCTTGATCTAGCCATTTAATTTCTAACAACTTTTCTTTATAATGTAGATAATATTCTTAAGTTTCACCACAAAAAAGAATCAACCATAAATTCATTTTTTATCATCCAATATCTCAAAAAATCCTAACTGGTGCTTAAAACCCTAGCTTAAAGACACCCAAGCACAATTTTCCTCATATCTCACAAATCCAAAATTCTAATGCTACAAAAAATTTTATATAGTGTTGTGACATGAACATATATATTTTTAAAAAATTTGAGCCAAAAATCTATCAAATTTCTTGAGATATAGCTCAAAATATAACCACTAGTTAAACACGGTCACTTCCTGCCCTTATCTTATAAGTATTGATTTCAACTTCCAATATATCCTTCATTCCAGCTTGGATTTCATCTAACTACATATAAAAAGTGTAGCCAAAAAAGTGTTCTTTCCAATCCTAGTTGCCAATTTTCTATTTCTCTCTGTATGCACAAGTTATGTCCAAAAAAGTGATAATAGGTACAATTTCAACACCTTAACTTTGAGCACCTATATCTCTTTCAAAAAAGTCCAAATTATCCAAAATTTGCAACAAAACCATATTCAAAAATCCAAACTTGCTCATCTTAGCCTCTAATGTTCAACTCCCCCCAAAAATAAACTCTAATTCCTAATAAATCCTCGAGCAACTTCCTTAAAGTCCATTGGACATGATTTTTGGCCAATAGGAATAGAGGCTTTTATCATCCATTTCTATTCATCCACATAGATGGCCTAACTATCCCCTTTCACATTAAAAATCCTTTTCTAATCCTTTTTCTTATAAGATTTACATAATATGTGTTCTAAACATCAAATAAAAGAAATAAATAAGATCTTAAGGATCACCAATGTCTAACAAAGGTGACTTAAGATATATAAAATTTATTATCAATATAAATCAACCTCAAAACTCACTACTAAAAAAAAAATAAGGTTGTATAAACTTCAATAGTAATCTTTTTAGATAGATTCTTTCTAAATTTTAGATAGACATCTTATAACCAATAAAAGTCACTGATATGGCTCTTACTTAGTTGTATAGTAAATTATACATTAAATATACATGTACAATTTTTTCATAAGATAGTTGAACTACAATACAACAACGTGTTATCTTATTTGGAAATGTGCCGTGCACCTGGCTCTGGAGGATAAAGTAGCAGTTCACATATATCCAAGAATCCTTAATAGGTTTCATCCATATAAAAAGAATATGATTGAATATCAATACAAGAGTGCTTAAGTCAATACAAAGTGCTTAAAAATATTTTTCTTGATAACTTCATCTACATATAAATTCCAATTGCTTTATAACTTGTCACAATCAAGCAACTAAGATTTCTCTTTATAAGTCCTAATCTTATTTAGTAAATTTCAAAAAGCTATAATTTTTAATCTAATTGTCAATTTGATATGAAATTTTGTATAAAAATGTAAATATAAATCTTCTATATGCTCAAAAAGTTTCAATCCAATCTAACATACATATTGTAAAAAATCAACCAAAACCTGCACTAATATCACTTGGCCGCTAGCTTGAAGGTTGATATAGATATCCCAGTGGCAAATTTTCTTTCTCCAACTATTAAATTCAGCTAAAATTTGGTGTATAGCTTGTTCTTCAAGTCTTCTAGCATTGTGTCAAATTTCATCTTGATTTGACTAATAGATCTTCAAATATTGCTGAAATCCTAAACAATCCTAAACTACCAATTTCTAGTACCTCTTGTATTAAAGATGAGATAAGTCTTGATTGCACCATTAGATTGCTACAAATTTTTACATAGTCTTAGCACACTCAATCATTCATATACTACCAAATTTTTAAGAATAGATGTCACTTCAATTGCACACAATAACTGAAAGTGTTGGTCCTAGCTTTATTACATAAAAACTTCACCTCCAATACAACCTTTGGCATTAGATAGTAACTGCTAAGTTCTCCCAAATCCTACATAGATAAGCCTAATATCTTTAGAATAAGCTTAAAGCTAACTCTTCCACCTTAGTTTCCAATCTTTGAATGACCCGACACCCTGCCCTTGGTGGCCATTTTTGTTGCTAGAGGTCTAATTTCGACTCTATTCTATACACGGTCAATCCCTGGGTATTAATCCAACTTATTCTAAGGATTTTTAAGCTTGACCCTATCTTCAACTTAATCTTAGTATCAACCATATAAATTATTTATCTCTTCTATCATATTTTTATTAACTTATGGCTTTTTAAAAATAATAAAAGAGTCTCTACAACCTAGAAGGAAAATTTAATAACTAATTTTTTTCTATTAGCTATTAAAACAAGAAAATAATCTAAGAGGCTTTCATAAAACCTTTCTTAAATATCTTAAGTTCCTATTAAACTAAAATATTTGAATATTAAGTAGAAATCACTATTATACATATTTTTTACTATATAAACGTGTTACAACACAACAACATGTTGCACATAATCATAGCTTGTAGAATAAGCTAAGTATATGGTATACTTATAGAAAACTTGTCTTGCAAATTTGACAAAAGTCTTGTAAATTGGACATATGTTGGAGGTTCTATAGAATGCCACCACATAGATCTTAGATAGATAGTATATGTAGAGACAAGAGTGAAGCCTTCTTCACTCTTATGAATGTCTTTTTTGTTCTTAGTCTTTTTCAAGAATCTCTAGTCTTCTTATCCTTGGCAATAACCATTCTAGTTTTAATATTATTTTATTTTTTAGTGATTTTATTTTCTTTTGAATAACACAAGAATGTATTGATATTTTGATCCTTTATGATTCATATCCTTGATAGTTTGATAAGAGTGAAGATTTATTATTCTTGTTTTATATTTAAGAAGTGAATGGATTATCCTACTTTTAGTATTAGATTTGAAGGTTGTAAACTATCCATCTTTTAAAGTAACATTCTTTACTTTCTAATCTTAATTTTTTCCTTGAAAGAAAGTGGATTATCTTTCTTTGTAAAAAACTTTTATTTAATATTAGAGGTTGCAGATTACCTTCCTTTAATTCATATTGTGGAATTATTAAGTTATTTAAGTTGGAAAAAAAGATTATGGATGCTACACTTAGCAGAAGTAAGAAAGATTTATGATTCCTTCATGATTTGAATTCATTCTTTGAAGTATTTATGGTCATATTTGGAAAAAGTAATTGATAGAGGATAACAAAAATGAAGCTCTTATCTTTATAATAAAGATCACAGTTAGCCATAACATAAGTTGCAAAATTCCAAAATATTGCTTGTAATATGGAATAAAATGACAAAGCCCTTATTAATCAATTTTGTTATGGATTGAAGGATAATATTAAAGATTTATTATAAACAAATTTAAAAACAAATTCCTTAAAATAATTTATTGCTCAAGCCATTGTATGTGACAATCGATTATTTAAAAGGCATTAAGAACATAGAATTAGATAAAGAAGAAGAAGTCAATTAATGACAAAAACTCTTAAGTTTTCAAAAACTAATTTAATTAAGCCAAAACCAATACAAATTGATGCAATATGTTTTAAATCACTCACCAAATAAGAAAAGACTTGACATCATCAAGAAGATTTGTGCTTATATTGTAGAGAAGCTAAATATATTGCTCAACATTGTCCAATAAAGCAACTCAATTACAAAATGAAGAGTATGGTTGCTAAAGAAGATAATGTATCAAAAAACAAGTTTTTTTAGCTACAATAGAGACGATGCCATTAGAATCATGTACAATATCTTGTAAAGGTCTTATTTTCTCTTCAGACCTCTTATCTTGTTTTATGATAGATGTAAATTAAGGACCTAAATATTACAAAATACTTATCTTATCAAATTCAAGAGCCTCAGCTTATTTTATAAACAAAGATTTTATCAAAAAATAAGAAATATTTTTAGCTAAGAAAATTAAATTCATACATGTAGAAATCATAGATTGTTAAAGACATGCACTTCAGAGGATCACAAAATCTTCTAAAATATTCTAAAAGCTTCTCGAGATTAGTAAAAGTTGGTTGAGAAGCTTCTTAGTTGATGAAAGTCGGTTTAGAAGTTTTCTAATTAGTGGAAGGAGCTCAAGAAACTTCTCAATTGGTAGAAGTTGCTTGAGAAGCTTTTTAGTTTGATGGTAGCCGCTCAAGAAGCATCTTAGTCAAGAGTATATATAGGAATCAAGGTTGAAGAGGTTTTCAATCTCAACAATGCATCTCTTGGAGTTCTAGCTCACCTTTCTTGATGTTGTTTGAGTACTCATCTCTTTAAATTCAAGTTCTTGTTGGTTTTTTTCTAGAAACCTTGTCCTAATTCAAGTCTCTTGTTTTGTATTCTTGTGTCTTTGATAGTTTTTTGAGACTAATCTCATCTTTAATATTAGAGTTGAATCTTTTTTGCTAGAGAGTAGATTATCCATCTACTCAAAGGTATACCATCGCTTTAGAAGTTGCAGATTATCTTCCTCTAAACTGATATTTTCTTCATCATAATATTGGAGCTTTATCCTTTTTGTGAGAGAATGGATTACCCCTCTTCTTGAAGATCTTAAAGCATTTTAGAGGTTGCGGATTACCCTCCTCTAAACTAATATTGTCTTTTTACAGATTCATTTTTTCTTTCTTTTAGAATAGCTGGAGGTCAAGTCATTAGTATAATTAAATCTTCTAAATCCAAGTTAGAAGCCATTATTAATGTTCTTACTATTTTATCTACTAAGACTATGAAAATTGAAGGGATTGTTACAAAACTTTATAACGATACAACAACTGAAGTATCACAATCTAGACTACATCTACTTCCAACTTCTGTGTTTGAAGATGCAGTACTACCTATGCTACACCAAAAAAATCCACTTGCTCAACAACCTAAGGAGCCTCGACTTAGTCTTCCGGAGAAATATGATGGTATGCATTCAAAGTTCCAAAGATTTATCAATCAAATTTGATTGATAACAGTTCTACAACTTGATACTTATCCGTTAAAAGAATCATGGATTAGATTGGTTGGCACCTTGCTTATAGAACAAGTACTATCATGGTTTATTCCCTTGTTTAAAAAAAAATCATCTATTTTGAGCAACTTTGAAGTTTTCATGGAAGCATTTGTAGAAGCATTTAAAGAATATGATAAGACTCATTAGGCAATAGCTAAGATCCAAGCATTATATCAAGAGGTGCACTCTGTATCAATCTATGTATCCAATTTTAGATAATTAGCGTATGACATCAATTGAGACAAAGAAGCCGTAATGAGCTAAATTTATTGGAGTATAACAGATGATATGAAGGATTTATTATTGTCACTTCCGGATCCTCAATTATTTAATGAAGCCATTAACTAAGCCATAAAATGTGATAATCAATTATTTTAACATCGACAAGATCAACATTCATGATTTTTATTAACACAATATACAATTTGATATTCTCTTGCTATATCAACAAGCATTTTGAATTCATATTCAGAAATAGAAGATATACAACTTTATGCAGTACGATTTAAACCTCTTAGTCCATTAAAAAAGAAGCATCGAATGGAAGAAGGTCTATGCTTATATTGTGGTGAATAAGGCAACAAGGTTAGCAATTGCCTGAAGAAACAAAATTGGCACATTGCCAAAACTAAGAGTGCAATTGTTTAGAAAAAAAAATAATATTCAGCCGTAGTAGAGATTGTGCGATTGGACAATCCAACATTACAAAACTATTCAAGTTCCTCCCTTTCTATTCAATTTGCTCGTTGTTTTACAATTCTTTCGTATCTTGGCCTTCAAAAGCTTCAAACAATCGCTTTAATAGATTTAAGGGCATTTGCTTGTTTTATAGATGAAGCATTCACTAAGCTTCACAAAATTCCTCTAGTACAAAAATCCAAACCTATTCATGTAAAGATAATAGATGGATGACTCTTATCCTTTGGTAGTATCATCCATGAAACCATGCCTATAAAAGTGTTGTTCAAAAATCATAAAAGCCACATTATGTTCAACGTTATTAGAACTCCTTCAAATCCTATTATTCTTGGACTATCTTGGTTGAAAAAGTATAATCCATCTATACATTAGAGGTTGCAAGAGTAAAATTTCCAATAGAAATCCCTCCAAAAAAAAATGTACAAAAAACCACAAATTAGTAAATCTTTATTTGTTGGACCAAAAACTTTTATAAAATTGGCAAAAAAAGGTATATCATTTGTTATTTATGCAATTCCAATTAAAGAAGATATGATTTCATCGATAAGTATTCCAAAGTAATATAATAAATTTCAAGATATTTTTCAAAAGAAAAATACTGATATATTGTTGAAGCACTGACCATACAATTATGCTATAGATCTTTAAGAAGGAATGCAACCATTTTTTGGCCCAATCTACAATCTTTCTCAAAATGAGCTTTTGCTATTCAAAGATTATATTGATAAAAATCTTATAAAGAACTTCATGAGGCATTCAAAGTCTCCAACATGTGCATCTATATTTTTTGTGAAGAAGAAGGATGGTTCCTTGCATATGTGTATTGATTATCAGAGATTGAATAAGATAACAATAAAAAATCACTATCCACTACCGTTAATTTCAAGACTCTTGGAACAACTTGGCTAAGCCAAAATCTATATTAAGATAGATCTTTGTGGAGCATACAACCTAGTATGGATCAAGGAGGGAGATGAATGGAAGACCGCATTTTGGACAAGGTATGGATATTTTGAATATAATGTCATCCCTTTTGAATTAACAAATGCACTTGTTATCTTTCAGCATTTGATAAATGATATCTTTTAAGAATATTTGGACAAGTTCATAGTAATCTATCTTAATGACATCTTGATCAGCTCAAAAAATCTAAAAAAACACGAGGGGCATGTTAAGTTGGTATTACAAAATTCAAGATACATATTTGTATGCCAAACCAAAAAAATATGTATTTCATCAATCTAAGATGGAATTATTGAGATATATTGTATCTACTAAGAATTTGATAATAGATCCTAAGAAGGTAGAGGCGATTATGCAATAGACTATTTCAAAGATTTTGAGAGATGTACAATGTTTTCTTAGATTTGTTAATTCCTATTACATCTTCATCAAAAATTATTCTCAAGTTGCCACCCTTCTTATTTGATTGATATGTAAGGACAAGTTAGAATGGGGGCCTTAAGTAAAGAAGGCATACCAAGACCTCAAGACAACAATTATTACAATCCCAATATTGGTGCATCCAGATTTTACAAAGGCATTCTATATAGAGACTGATGCTTTGGATTTTGCACTAGAGGCCCTAAGAAGCAATAAGGATTATCTGATTCTCTATTGAGGAGATCATATCTTGTACCAAGGGTAGGGGACGCAATGTTTGATCAATAATATACAACTTTGTTGAAACTAGAGGAATTTCATCTTTGTGCTACCATTACATCGACGCCTATCAATATTAATTTTCTTAATGAGATGCATGTTGCAATCAATAATAATGCTTTGGCCCTTGATGTCAAGTGTCACTTGAGAAAATATGCTAATAAATTCAAATTTGTGGAAGATCTTCTATACTTTGAAAAACATTTATATATTCCAGAAGGACCAACATGATTGCGTATTCTTCAATCTTGCTATGACTTTCCAACTGCGAGTCACTTTGAATTTAAAAAGACCTTGGAACTTATTTTTTGAAATTATTGGTAGCCTCAAATGTAGAAGGCAGTGAAGAACTTTGTACTTTCTTGCAACATTTGTTCAAGGTCCAAAAATCCTCAACATTGCTTTTATGGACTCTTGCAACCCTTACCTATTACAAGATAATTATAGTCTTCTATCTTGATGGATTTCATCATAGATCTATTGCCATCCAATTCATTAGACAATATCTTTGTAGTGGTTGATTGACTTATAAAAATGGCTCATTTCATCTCTTGCAAAAAAACTACATCTAGTAAAGAAACGGCAAGGCTCTTTTTCAACAATGTATATTGATATCATGGCCTATTAGATGATATCATATCCAATAGAAGATCCCAATTCATATCTAAGTTTTGAAAATATCTTTTTAAAATATTGTAAGTGGATATTAAATTTTCTTTAATTTTCCATCCTCAAACTGACGGCCATATAGAACAAGTTAACCAAATTTTGGAACAATATTTATAATGCAGTATTAACTATCAATAAGACAATTGGATCTCGTATCTACCATTAGCAAAATTTATATATAATAATATTGTTCATACTTCAATTTAACAAACACAATTTTATTCCAACTATGGATATCATCCGAAGCTTGATTTGTGTAGTACGCCAAAGAACAATAATCTAGTGGCTAAAGGGTTTGCAAAGCAGCTTTTGCAACACCAAACAACCTTGAAGCTTCAATTACAAGTAGCTCAAGATGTTGATAAGATATTTGTAAATGAATTTAAAAATCAATTGCATACTTTTTTATATTGGAGATAAGATATGGCTTCTTCAATGGAATATCAAGATAAAGCAGCTGTATAATAAGTTTGACTATTAAAGATTGGGACCATTTTCTATCTAGAAACAAATCAATCTAATGGCATATCCCTTAGAATTACTATCTTTTATAAAAGTACATCCAATTTTTCATATCTCTCTTTTAGAATCTTATAAAAAATCACATATTATGAAAAGAATATAACAATCGTGGCTTAATATTGAAATTGAAGACTATGAAGAATACAAGGTTGAAAAGGTACTTGATTCATGGCAAAGATGGGACAAATTGGAATATATTGTTCACTAGTGGGGCTATGATATTAATGAGCGCATATAAGAACCACCTACAAATCTTGCCAATATACCTCAAAAGATATAGGAATTTCATCAATTCTATTTCTATAAATCCAAACATATTCAATGATAACTTCTTAGTAAAGATTGGATTCAAGAAATACTCATAAAGAAGAGGAGAGTTAAACTAAAGCCTTCATTAGTACATAGTCATCTGATCCAAGATAGAATAGAATGATAGAAGCAAGTTAATCACCATGTCAAACCTTCAAGCATTAAGAGAATAAGACTCAGAAGATTAGTTTGTCATGCAAGCTTTGAATGAACTAGTACAGATTTTATAGCCTTCAATTGAACAAAGTAAGGACAACATATTTTAGCGCCAAGTACAACCTTGGTTGGAGCCATTAAGAGTAAGATCCAACCATATAAGTCTCGATTCCAGTGCTCGAGCTTTAATAATATTGCTTGAGCTTAGAAAGGCAAATTATTTTAGTCCTGAGATCTTGTTTGGAGGATGTTTGGAGGATGTTTGTCAAATCCTTAGGTAGGATATTTCAACAATAGAGGTATTAGCTCAAGGCTATAGGCAATTTCCTCAAGAATCAGTAGAGCCTATTGTCCAAGAACAAAGAATAGAATACATAGCTTCATTAGTACAGCGTATTCTTGATTTCTTTTGTATGTAGTGAGATTGAGCTCTTCTTAGAACTCGTTGTGAGAAAAGGGGGTGATATTAGAGACATATACTTTGGACGATCACAAAACCTTCTAGAACATTCTAGAAGCTTCTTGAGAGTAGTGAAAGTCGGTTGAGAAGCTTTTTAGTTGGTGAAAGTCAATTGAGAAGTTTCCTAATTAGTGGAAGGAGCTTAAGAAGCTTCCTAGTTGGTAGAAGCTGCTTGAAAAGCTTCTTAGTTTGATGGTAGCCACTCAAGAAGCGTCTTAGACAATAGTATATATAGGGATCGAGGCTGAAGAGTTTTTCAATCTTGACAATGCATCTCTTAGACTTCTAACTCACCTTTCTTGATGTTGTTCATGTATTAATCTGTTTAAATTCAAGTTCTTGTTGGTTTCTTCTAAAAACCTTATCTTAGTTTAAGTTTCTTATTCTGTATTCTTATGTCCTTGACATAGATGGTTGTTTATTATCTTTTAGAGATGTTATCCATGAGATTGTTCTTTTATATATTGTTCAGTTAAGAGACATAATAGCATAGTAATATTTAATGTGATTAGATCTCTTTTCAATCCAATTATTTTAAGATTATCGTGTTTAGAAGAATATAATCTTCAAATGGATTGGACTTCTCATAACCTTGATTTTTCTTGTAATTTAATTTAAAAATCCATTAGTCAAATAGATATATATAATTTTAATACATCAAAATCCTTACTAATAGATACAAAAGCTTTCATACATGTGACAAAAGAAGGATCATCTTTTGCTATATACGCCATATCCATTTCTAATGTTGAAAAGACTACAAGTAGTATTCCTAGCGAGTATTAAGATTTTTAAGACATTTTTGAAAAAAAAAATATAGATATTCTTTCAAAGCATCGATCTTATGATTATTCAATCAATCTTCAAGATGGAGCTTAATCACCATTTAGACCAATTTATAGTTTATAACAGAAGAAGTTGGCTGCATTGAAAGAATATATTGACAAGAACTTGGCTAAAAACTTCATACGCTATTCAAGAATATGTATCCTTTATCTTTGATTTCAAAACTTCTTGATCAACTAAATCAAGTAAAGATCTATATAAAAATAGATCTGCAAAGAGCATACAACTTGGTTCGCATCAAAGAAGGTGATGAATGGAAGACTACATTTTGAACTAGGTATGGACATTTCAAATATAATGTCATGTCTTTTGGACTTACAAATGCATCAACTGCTTTTCAACATCTTATGAATGATATTTTGTAAGTTTCTTGATGATTTTATTATTTGTTATTTAGACAATATTTTGATCTACTCTAAAATTACAGAAGAATATGAATTTTATGTTTGTTATATATTATAAAAATTTAAAAATACATGATTATATGCCAAGATAAAAAAGTATATATTTTATACTATTCAAATTGATTTTTTAGAATACACCATTTCAAATGATGGTTTCAAGATGGATCCTAAGAAAGTCCAAACAATCATGAATTAGAAGATTCTAAAAACAGTAAATAATGTACGATGTTTTTTGAAATTTTTTAATTACTACTAAATTTTCACTGAGAACTTTTTACAAGTTACAGCTCTATTTACATGCTTAACTTGTAAAGATAAACTTAAGTAGAATAAAGAAGCAAAAGCATCATTTGAAGTTCTCAAGATAGTTTTTACTTCTATACCAATCTTATATTGTGTCGACTTTTTTAAGGTATTTTTTATTGAAACAAATACATCAAATTTTGTTTTAAATGCGATATGGTCACAAATGGGAGCAGATAACAAATTCCATATAATAGCTTCTCATGTTGAAAAAATTTCAATAATAAATATCAACTATAAAATCCATAATAAAAAACTTCTTATAATTGTGGATTCTTTTCAAGTGGCATCATTATCTACAAGACACTTTTAGTTCAGTCATTGTATATATAGATCACAAGAATCTTAAATATTATATGTCAACACAAGTATTGAATCATCATCAGACTTCTTGGAGTATAGTTTTATTAAGATTCAAGCTCATTATCACCTATCAATCAAGAAAATAACAAGGTCTATCTAATGTCCTTTCTAGACGTTCTTATCTTGCACCAAAAGAAGGAGATTTAACTTTTGATCAACAATGAATAATCTTCTTGAAGCCTGAGTAATTTCATCTTTAAGTAATGAAATCAATACTGACTATTGATTCAATTTTTTTCAAATAAGTCTAGTCAAATATGTCTTTAGACCCTCTTGTTCATAATATTAAGAATAATTTATCTAAGTCTCATGATACTTCTAAGTTCAAGTTTAAGAACGATCTATTCTATTTTGAAGAACGCTTATATGGTTCAGAAGGTGAAGCACAAGTATATACTCTTGAAGCTCATCACAACTTCCCTATAATAGAACATTTTGGATATAACAAGACTTTGAACCTAGTATTAAGAGATTTTTGGTGACCTCAAATATGTAAGGCTGTGAAAGAATTTGTACAATTATAAGATATTTGTTTAAGATCAAAAACTCCTCATCATCAATATTATAGACTTCTTCAACCATTACCTATACCAAAACAGCTATAGTCTTCTATTTCTATGGATCTTATTATAGATCTTCCAAATTTAAATTCATATGATTTTATATTCATGATTGTAGATTGTTTTATCAAGATGACACATTTTATATTGTACACAAAATCTATCACAAGTAAAAAAATAGCTAAACTCTTCCTTGACAATATCTATCACTATCATGGATTACCAAGAGATATTATATCAAATAGAGAGATGCAATTTGTATTAAGATTTTAAAAAACCTTTTTCAAAATATTGAAGGTAGATATAAAACTATCTTTAGTTTTTCACCTTCAAATTGATAGACAAATGGAATGGATAAATTAAATTTTGGAGCAATATTTGAAGTGTACCATCAATTATCATCAAAATGATTAGACAACTCTTTTATTATTAATAGAATTTATTTACAATAATTTAATATATTCTTCTACTTAATAAACTTCATTCTTTGCTAATTGTGATTATCATCTACAACTTGATATTTTTTACTTCTCAAAAGCTGATAATCCTATAGCAGAGGATTTGGCAAATTGGTTGTCAAAACTACATGTAACAATGAAGGCACAATTAAAGGAAGCTCAAGAATGACAAAAAATTAATATAGATGTTTATTACAAAAAATAACATCAATTCTACATTGGTCATAAGATATAATAATTTTTTCATAATATTAAGACTATTTGTTCTTGTGACAAGTTGGATTATTGTAGATTTAGACCATTTTTGATTTGTGAATAAATCAATCTAGTTGTTTAATGATAATACCTACTAAAATCTATGAAGATCCATTTTATATTCCATATATCACTATTTGAGTCATACAAGATAGTGGATATACAAGGAAGAAGACAAATGCTACCACCTCTTATAGAAATGGACAACAATGAAGAATTTGAGGTGGAAGATGTTTTAGATTCAAGACAACATCAAAATCGCCTAGAATATCTTATACATTGGTATAGATATGATATTAGTAATTGCACATGGGAGCCATCTAAGAATCTAACAAATGCATTAGCAAAAATTAATACATTTCATAGATAACATCCATCAAAATTAAGATGAAAAGCAAAAAAACTTTTCAAAGATCAAAGTATGTGGCAAGCACAATTCGGCGCATCTTGGACTTCCTCAACATATAATTACCATTCCTTGTGGATCTTAACTTTAGAAGAAGAGATAATGTCATGGATATAAGATATACTCTAATAATTATCTAGTTAATATAGATAGATAGAAGTGGATCAAAGTAAGTTAATTTGATAATATCTTATAGAAAACTTTCTAAAAACTTCATAAGTGCAGATTCATCTTTATACATATCTATAGGTGATTCATAGTTTAGAAATTTGGCCAATAAACTAGCTACATGTTGCATATGTTGGTAGCTTGTGGAATAAGTTAAATATGTGGCACACATATAAAAAACTTGTCTTGCAAGTTTGATACATATCTTGCAAATTGGACATATATTGGAGGTCCTATAGAATGTCGCCACGTAGCTCTTCGATAGATAGTATATATAGAGAGAGAAGAATGAAGCCTTCTTCATTATTGTGAATATCTTTCTTATTTTTAATCTTGTTTCAAAAGTCTCTAGTCTTCTTGTCTTTGATAATAGCCATTCTAGTTTTAATATTATTCTATTTTCTGATGATTTTTATTCTTTCGAGTGATATGAGAGTGTATCGACATTTTATTCCTTTATGATTCATGTCCTTGACACGTGATCCTTTTGCCTTGATATGGGACATTATCAATAGCTAAGAAAACCTATCAACTACCTTCAAAAAGAACAAAGATCAAAATATGTGATAAATACAATTCGGTACATTTTGGACTTCCTCAACATATAATCACCATTCCTCGTGGAACTCGTCCTTAGAAGAGAGGATAATGTCATAGACATAAGATTTATTCTAATAATTATCTAATTAATATAGATAGATAGAAGTAAAAATATGTTAATTTGATAATATCTTATAGAAAAGCTTTCTAGAAGCTTCATAGATGTAGTTTCACCTTTATACATATCTACAGGTGATTGATAGATTAGAAACTGGACTAACAAGTTAGTCACATGTCACACATGTTGGTAGCTTATAGAACAAGCTCAATACGTGGCGCACATGTAAAAAAACTTGTCTTGTAAGTTTAATACATGTCTTGCAAATAGGACACGTGTTGGAGGTCTTATAAAACATCGCCACGTTGCTCTTAGATAGATAGTATATATAGAGACAAGAGTGAAGCCTTCTTTATTCTTATCAACTCTTTTTTTGCTTCTAGTCTAATTCAAAAGTCTTTATATTTTTTAGTCTTTGATAATAACCATTCCAATTTCTTCTTGAATATATATACTTTTTTATTTCTATTTTGTCATTTTCTTTTGACATAGATTTCAATGATTTATGCATCTTCTTTCAATTTGTGTCTCCTTGTGTGGTATACACCATTTGAATGCATTTATATGTTGTGTGTGTTTTGATAAATGATATATTCCTTTTGCCAACCCTCCTGATGTCACCCATCACACCATCTCTTGTTGCATTAGCTGTTCTTCTCTTGTTGTGCTATGAGAAGATGGAGTTGGTAACCAATTTCAAGTGTCCTACAAGCGGTACAGATGACATAGTACTAAAGTTTCTTGAGTTAGGGTTTAGGATTTACAGTGGAAAAATAAAGAAGCCCAAAAAATAAAAACCCTAGTGAAATCGTGGAGGCAGAGCTTTTTCCTTTTGTTTTGTTTCGTTTCGTTGCTTCGCGTGTTGCTGGCGGCGATGGTGGCCGCCATGGCTGCCCCGGCGACTCCTCTAAGGACCTCTTAGCAGTGCAGCGGGGCCATGGCACTGATCTCGACGGCGGCGTTTTCCTTTTGAACACCACTGGGAGCGTGAAGGGAATCCTGGCATTACGATCCGTCTCCAGCGATGCTGACAACACGATCTCGAAATAGCAAACCCTAATTGAGGTTTGCCGCACATTGCCGAGTGGAAAGATGCCGAACCAGGTCGATTGTCATGCTGGATGTGTTCTGTTATGGTGGCACCCCCCGCGGTGTGCTTGTTAGGTCGAGTGCCGCCCGTGATGGAGGAGGTTTTCATTGAAGATTTAGTTCGTTCTGCTCTCAAGCGGGCCTCATCTGTCGCGGGATGTAGGGATTGTGTTACCGTCCACAACAGCACTTTGCATTGACGAGTATGCTGGAAATCCGAACAAAAGTGCCGGCGTGAACGAGATGGGAACGGTGATTCATGCTCTCGCTCTGAATCACCGTTCAAGACCTGGAGTGTGAAAATGAAATGGGAGTTCTGTGATATGCCTGCACTCATGCATGGTACGTGGTTTAACCTAAACCGACAAGGATCGTTTTGTAGGCCTAGAAGGACGAAGTGAAATAGGCTTCAGCCCGGCAAATGCTGTGGAGAATAACATCGTTGCGAATAGTTTTCTCCTGCAAATGTGGCAAGATGAGACCCCTACAAACCTCTAGTCTGCGTTACGGTTGATCTGAATTACGTTGAGTCTGACGTGGCACGATCACGAGAGATGTGCATCTTACAGCCTTCGCTCGACACTTGTTTTAATTGCAATTAAACCCCAAATGCCGGGCGACTGAGTCTGTCATCTTTTGTATTCTAGTCGGTGTACACATACGATGTACGCATGAAGAGCTGGGGAGAAGCAGCACCTGCGGAACACATCAGCTTTGCACCAACTCCGTTCAAAAAACTGATAGACCTGTGGTTTACCAGATTGTAGGTAAATGCAGGTATTTCAGCTGCTCCCGTGCAACATGTGCCAGTGTCTGATGGAAACATGCCATACTGCCATGCTCTAATTCACCATTGAAGGTTTAGCAATTCTTGCTGGCTTGGAGATGATTACAACCGTGTTGATTTATCTTTTTAGTATGATGACCATGTGAATACTGGTGTAAAGTCGAGTTTGACGTGAAACCTCAGTTTGCCGCGGACGATATCGGCGTAATGGCTGGCCACGATTGTGGCAGCGGCTCCCGAACTGTCGTTGCATTCGGCAATGAATGCGTTGGGTTTTCCATCTTTGCGAATGTTGATAAGATGGGAAACAAAGGTGGAATTTGGGCGAGTATTTTCAGCTCTCGGAATGGAATGACTGACATCCTCTAAGACTTGGAGTACCTTGAAGTCGCATAAGGGCAGATCGCAGCATGCATCACATACTGTGGCGTCGAATCCACCAGTTGAAGCAGTTGTGGAAATCGCCTCATGAGAATATATTTACGCTAGGGAGGGATCTGGTGAGCCTCCTGCGTAACGGATGTAAACTGATATTGGAACGGAGGGTCAGGGCAGAGCACAAGAAATTTGGGTTTCAGCTAGGCAATTTGAACCCATGAAGTTGGACCACAACGGCAAGCTTCTGGATTGTAGGGCGTCTTGCTTCGGGAATGAGGTTTTGCAGGATTAATTGCAGGTCAGGAATGAAGTGGTAGGTTATTATATTCCAGCAATTATTATCTGCTCAAGTATACTACTCTTCGTGTGCTTCAATGAATATTTGAGTCGTCGAGTTTTAATTTCACTTCAAGTAACAATCCACGTTTGCAACAAATTGTGCTTCAAATTCTGGCCTGCTGAACAAGTGTCCATGAATCTCTTCTTAAAGCATGATTTGATTCACAAGCATCGAAACATTGCTCTCAAACGCTACTGTCTCTCATGCAACTTCTTTCACTTGTGACATTTTGCTTGATACCTTGAAACGGCGCCATTCTCACAATCGCCGTCTTTTGAAGGTATGCTTAACAAGTTCTCAATTTAGATAGGGGGAGTCGAACATTCACAAATTAATCTTGTTTACTATCATATCGCATGACAATCTCAGTCTACATGCTCCTTTCCTTTGCTGAAATCTACGATTTAATTGAAATCATTCTAATATTCGTAAAACATATGATAAGTCATTATTGTCATCTTTATCAATTCAAAAAGTTAAAAAAACAAATAAAATGAATTGTTACAAAGTACCGATGTGATGCACTTACATTCATTAGCTCATCAGTTGGATCTTTTCAAGTTGTGTACTTGCGAGATATCTCAAAAGAAGGTTACATGCGAGAAATTTCGTCACAATGGCCAATTCTAGAGTTTGATTGGTGCGTGACAAGTTGCACAAACGCCGATCCCACTTACAAGAATTTCATCTCAACTTTTTAACATTCAAACAAGATAAAATTTCTTCAAACACAAGAAACTACTCTTGTTCAGAGCTCGTCTTGTTGAGCCTCTCTCTTCACACAACGAAGTCAAAACAGAAGAAAAATTGAGGATAACTATAATGTGAGTGTCATGATACGGATGACGGGTCAATCGTGTGTGGATTGCATCACGATGAAGATGAACTTCGAAGCAGGCATTTTACGCTCGTGTGAGGCTTTGTTTTTTTCGCTGACTTGAATGCTTTACTGTGGGTCTGTTACGGAGCTGTGATAACGAGACGTGACATCAATGCAACTGGAAACTGAGAGGAGATTCGTGTAGAATCACGGTGAATGTAGGTGGGTCTGCTCTGCTGTACTACTAAAATGATCGATCATTCAATAGAAGTCTCAACAGGACACACCAGACTGCAGCAGCAATGACGTTAATGAATTGCAGCACCAGTGCAGTCGGTACCAAAGCGTGGACTCAAAGCTCCACTCCATTCCATTCTACTCCATTCTACTCCACTCCATTCAACTCCGAGTGAGTACATTGCAGAGCGTGAGGGACAAGATGTACTGAAGCTCACCTGATTCCTCACCAGGAATGAAGGGGGGATGGATGAATTGGGTCCAGTGTTGCAAGCTGCCGGCTCTCATTCCGTAACCCACGTCACGGTATCAGTTGACCCACTCAACTTCATTGATGTCTGTTTCTTCATTCATTGATTGATTCATTGATGGAATGAATGATTGTTTGAGCTGGCATGAGTATTCTGAATCTGACGGAGAAAATTTGCTCCCATTTTTTGTTATGACTTCTCACTCAGGCATTGATTGTAGAATTCAGGGAGAGTAGAGTCTTGAGGTGAAAAAAGGTGAGATATGGGAATAAAAGGTTGTTGCTTTTTGTTTTCGTTTTTTTTTTGTTTTTTGTTTTTTTTGTGTGAGAGAAATATAGAGAAAAATTTACCAGCTTACAATAAAAATTGTATAAAGAATATAAGTTCCGGATGTTAAAATATTTTTTCAAATCATTTTTTTTACTTGATTATTATTCCATACATTTTTTTTTTTCAGAGGCATTTGTATTTTGTTGGATCCATATGTTGTACAAATAATGACCTTTTAATATAATATTAAAGTATTTATACTAAGAAGATAGTCATGTTGCAATGATTATTTGTTCTCTTGTAGCTATTCTCTATGGATCTTAGTTACAAAAAGAAGAGATCATTTTGTATGTGAATAACAAAATTCTTATTAGATTTTGTATATAAAATCTTTAAGGAATTGTCTCAAGGACTTGTAATATGCATAGTTGCCGTAAGGAGGAAATATTTGGATATATTTGGACCTTACATATATATATATATATATATATATATATTATAATATGTCTTTATAAAATTAATTACAAAAATATGGCATTCTTTTCTATCAAACTTTGATTAATATACTAGCCTTGTTAAATTGATAATTTCTTGTAGAATTCTCTCTAATTTTTTTCTTTTTAAAATTCAACTCATCTTGTTTAGAATCTAATAACATTTTACTTTTTTTACCTAAATATTTTATTTTTTATTTTTTATTTGATCTTTATCTCTATCCAAAATAAATTTAAGTCTAGAAGTTGTAATAAAGTGGTAAAATAATTAGTCTTATAATAATTAGTCTTATTTTTTTAAATTAAAAAATTATAACAGGATACTAATCTACTATTGAATAATAAATTCTGGTCTATTTATTTATTTTTGGTGGTTGTGGACTTATATCTAATATTTTATATCATCTCAAATTTAAGTTATTTATAAAATAATTCCAAAATTCTTTATTTAATTTTTTTAGAAGTAATTTATTTTAATTATATAATTATATAATATATAATATAATTATCCTTTTTTTAAATTAAAAATATTTTAAATATATTATATAATTTCTTACATAATTTTAGATCTTTTATTAAATTGATATTACTTTTTATAAATAATGGTTTAAATTATAGCAAAATAATCTATTTTATATAACATAAAGATGAGTAAATGGTGTATGTGTAGGTGTTATACCAAAGAGTGACATAATTTATTAATTCTAATAGTTTTATTTTTACTTTTATTTTTTATTAAAAAAAAATATCCAAATAATATCTAGAAAATATTTGTCTTTTTTATGAAAGCCTATTGTCACGGACATAAGATTTACTCCAATAAATTATCTAAGTAATAATAGACCAATAGAAGTAGGTAAAATAAGTTGATTTGATAATATGTGATAGAAAAGCTTCCTAGAAGCTTCATAGACGCAAAATCACCTTTATACATGTCTATAGGTGATTGGTAGGTTAGAAACTTGGTCAACAAGGTAGCCACATGGCGCACATGTTAGTAGCTTGTAGAACAAGCTAGCCATGTGTCACACATTTTGGTAGCTTGTGGAACAAGCCAAGTACGTGGCGCACATGTGAGAAACTTGTCGTGCAAGTTTGACATGTGTCTTGCAAATTAGACATGTGTATGAGGTCCTATAGAATACCGCCACGTAGCTCTTAATTAGATAGTATTTATAGAGGCAAGAGTGAAGCCCTCTTCACTCTTGTCAACTCCTTTCTTGATCCTAGTTTAGTTTCAAGAGTCTTCATGTTTCCAGTCTTTGGCAATAGCCATTCCAGTTTTCTTTTGAATATACATACTTTCTTATTTTATTTTGTCACTTTACTTCGACACAGTTTTCATTAGATTATACATCTTTTTCTAGTTCATGTCCTTGACACCTATATACATCATATAACAATTAGAGAATTTTTTAAGCTTTGCCATACTTGGCTAGAGACTTATAATGATCCATTTGACAAGAAAGACTATAAAAGTATTTTTTGGATTGATCTAGTTAACTCCACCTTCCTTGGTTAGTTTAGAATATAAAATCTAAGCAATTTTAGAATATTTAGAAATTAGCAAATGTCCCTAAGATAATTTTTTTTTTTTTTTTGTCTAAAATACTTTGGAAGTATTATTGATTTGCCATCAAGTTCTTAAATTTGACAAATTGATGTCTATATTTAATGCTTATTAAAATTAATCTAAAATTGTGTGGCACTAACCAATGATTTGGATTTTTTTCTCTAGCAATTTGATGTTTTTTATTTTAACTTTATATGTAATTTTTTTAATTACAAAATTTATAGCTTTTCTTATAAGGATAAAGAAAAAACATGGAACTAGTAAGCAACCATGTCTTATACCTCTTTGTGGAAAGAATTATTTTAATGGATTTTTATATTAACATATGTTATAGCATTTTCTCCTATAAGAAGCAATTTTTTTAGTTTTTATTTTTTAATAATAATCAATGTGTGGTAAAATTAAATTTTTTATTATTAAAAATAATAATCTTTAAATTATTTTTAATATAATAAAAGCATACTCTTAGATGTCTTTAGATTGGGATTTCGACTTCTAGTAATTGTGTCTATTAAAAAGCTCTGTTTTTAGAAAAAATATCATGAAAAAATTTAAAGTCTTTTAATTTTAATTAGAAATTCTCTCTTTATTTACACTTCTCTAAATATTTTTTGCTTTAGCCTTTGCAATAGATTTATTAATAAATGCTTTACTTATCATATGTCTTATACATTATAATAGTTGTAGAGATAGAAAAATATTAAATATTTTTGTATCTTATCTTATTACATATGATCTAATATATTTTTTTAAAATTATTTTTGTATATAAAAACTAATTCAATACACTAATAATTTTTATTCTTGTTCTTATTTTGGTCCATAAGTATCAAAGTCTACTTTAATGGAAAAAAAGTCTTTAAGATATAATTAAGTTTTAAATAGATTGAATAAGTCATATTCTTCTCTTGTGATGTTTTTCTTGTAAAATAAAGAATTTTCAATGTTTTTTAATATTATATTCCCATCACCTTTCAAAATTTATAAAAAAATCATTATATATATATATATATATATATATATTTATATATTTATTTATTTATTTATTTTTTAATATATAATTAATCTATTACTCATAAATTAGACATATATTTTACTAATTCCTAATTCCTATCTAAAATACCTTGAGTGTAATCTATAAGATTTTATTATTAAAAAAAATCTGCATTGGATACCAAATGCTTTATGTATAAATATACATCACCTTTCTGAATGCATTTTTTAAAACTTTGATATAAAAAAGTGCTACCTCCAAAATAAATTTTTTAAAATTGACATTTAGCTGTAAAGTTTCTTACAATTATTGTATCTTTGTTTGGATAATATATATTTTTAAAACAATAATAGATTATACTTTGGTTGTGGCTTTTGTAAGTGCTTTTTTAATTAAATTCTTATTGTGGTCATTTAGACTTCTAATATTATTAGATGGTATATTTACTTTTGTTTAAAAAGTTTTAAAACATGATAGGAAAAATTTATAAGAAAAGAGGTGTACTTTTGACATATCAATCTTAATCTAAAACATCCTTTCTTACTTTGAATTTGAAAAGTTATTCTGCAGCATCTTATTGAAGGTACAGTTAGATAAAATCATTAATCTTTAGAATAAAAATTTAAAGATTTATCAATAAGATTTAGAAGTATAGAAAATACAAACTCATTTCCAATCTTCTTGCTTCTCTAGTACATATTTTAACTCTACTCTTACTTGTATATGATTAAATTAAATTCGTAAAGAATATTATTTGGTATTGATGGATTTTGAAGCCATGAGGAACTAATATTATCTTCTTGTTGGAATTAATGTATATGTGTGTTGTATTACAGTGACTTATATTTGATATATATAATTTTTTTTTTTTTTTTTTTTTTTTGTTATAAGTGCATACATACCAAATCTTAGAAAGTCTTTATAGTAGTCAAATCTAAAAGTCTTATTAATTGCCAAATATCTATTTTTTTCAATATTATATTCAATAATTTTAATTAATATTTGGCAATTCTAATTAATAGAATTCATTAAAGATAAGGAAATATTATTTTGGCATATCTTGTCATTTCTATCATTCTAATCTATTTTTTGTCCAAATTTTATTTGTGGATATATACACCTATGCAATTTAGATTTATTGTTTGCACTTCTTTAATGCTTCTTTATTGAGTGAATAAAATATTATTTGACAATGTTTATGCACCAATTTTGTATGAACTATAGAGAAGTTGGTTAAATATAATTTATTCTATATTCTATATAAAAAGATATTAACAATTTCATTTGTTCAAATTGCTTGCAAAATAAAAAGATATATGAAATGAGGTGTTATCTTGTCTTTAATAAAGTATAGTCAAATATATTGTTATGTAGATATCTAATATGCATTTAATACAAATCAACCTTTCTAGTAATCAAAACATATTGTAGGAGATAGTTTTTTTACTATAAGCAAAGAGGCATTCATGTGTAATTATGCAGATTATAGTTGCATCTCATAAGAAGTAGGCACTAAAACTACAATTTGTTTCTTTAGTGTAGTTGGCAACTAAAAATAAAAATTAAATTTTCTTATTAGATATTGTTTGGTAATTAATTGAATTTCATTTTTGATAATTATAATAGTGTTATCCATAATTTTATATAAGTTTTGCAATTGCACTTTACTTATTATTTTAATTTATTTTTGATTGGTTAAAAGTACTTTGTTATTATTTATGGAGTAATGTACCATTTTTTATTTAAAAAATATTTTTTTTAGATGGATAGTATGTAATAATTTTAAACTTGGTAATTCTTTTAAGATCCAACCTAACAATATTATTTTTTCTTTTTCTATCTCAATTTATTTTATTATTTTTATTTTTGATCTTGGTGGTTATAAAGATCTTAGCTTAGAAGTTGATAGTATAGTAGGTTGGTATTTTTTTGTATCTTTTTAATGAAATTTATTTTCATTGATATTTTTTTAACTCATCTCTCTTTCTTGTAATAATCTAAAAGGTATCTTTTGTATTTCAAATATATACCACAACTCTCATGTTTTAGATATGTCTACAATTTTTGCATCTTGGTATTAAGACCTTCTTTTTATATTGTTAGATATCACTAGTGTAACTCCTTGATTACTCTTATTGAATATTTATTTAGTTTTGTTCAAAACTAGGTAATTTTTTATTTTATGGTCTATTATTAAATAGCATATGTTTTAAATTTGATATTATTATAGTACATGATATATATATATATATATATATATATATAAAATTTTTCTTTATAAAGAAATTTATCACTTGTTTTGTGAAATCCCAACTACTTCTAAATTTTAAGACTAAGCAAAATTTAGGTTTTTTTTTTTTTTTTTCATTAGAGTAAGTTTGTAATACTAAATTTTTAAATTTTTTTACTACATAAAGTCCTATAAATAAAAATCCTTTAAAATATCTTGTTTAAAATTATAATTCCAATTTTCATTTATATAAAAATTTGGTATGTAATATTAAAAAAAGTACATACTTGCAATTGTACAAAATGGAGACATAATAAGCATTCTATTTATTAACATTTCTTCATTTATTTTTGGTTGAAAATATTCCTTTTTGATGTATTTGCTTTGAATGACAGATCCTTTAATTTTGTGGTTGAGATTCACCCTAGTGATATCTTAGTTGGATGTGGTTTATTTGTGTTTGCAAGCGTACCAAATGACCTTGCTATGGCTGATATCTTTAGATTACAAAGCAAAAGTGCATTCTTTCATGCAAAATGAAGGGCTTGCAATGCGGAAAACACAGTGCATGCGAGGGATTGTCCTCCCAACAAGAATCTAAATCTTTCTGCGTACCAACACATGTTTGTGACCCTAAACCTAAATGTCAACTTATTCTTCCAAAATGTCAGCTTGAGTTAACAATCACACTTGTTGTGATGGTAGCAATGTGAATAGCGAACTGCGATTAGTTCATTTTGATTAGTAATCCTGTATCACTGTTCAGACTACTGCTGTGAAGACGTATTCTCTACACAATTGTTGATGGTGAAATTGGCTATGATTGCGCAAAAATTCAAGTTCTTTCCACCTCAGTTGTGGTCAGCACTGGATTATGGCCAGTGAAACCGATCGTATAAATTAAAAGTTTATAATGACAATTGGGTTCCCAATATAGTTGAACAAACGAGACATCGATCTGCATGTGAAAATAAGTTATGTTTCCTGCAGCGTACGAATGTACTGTAGAAGCTATACTCGAGCCCAAGTGATGAGAAGCTATATGCAAAGTGCTTCTCTATCTGCATTCAACTTCACAAGCTGCAGGATATGATTTCTATGCACAGGAAATGCAGGAGTATCTCATCAATTCTTACATAATAAGTGGACAAGTACCTCTATTGATATTTTTATTAAGGTTTCTACCAATGATCGACGAGAATGGAAATTCCGTGAGCAATGAAAACTCTCCCTACAACACGAAAGTCAGCCACAGCAAACACATCTCACGAGGAAAAATTCAATTTTATTGAGGCGATGTTCTTCATCTTTGTTCCTTTTAATCATATGATAATGTTGCAGAAAAATGGTGTGATTGCTCAACTGTGCAGCCTATTTGAATGGTATCTCTTCAGCATAGATATAAAAATCAACACTTCTATATTGATCACACATTACTCCAGTAACCTGTATGGAAGTTTTGTATTCGATATTAGCTTTCACATTAAAAATAAAATGATAAATGACAAAGAACTACAAACAATAGTAAAAATATTAAAAGTTGAATGAAGGTGGTTTTACAGAGAGGAAAGGAGGAAATGAGGGGGAAAAAAAAGAAAAAAAGAAAAAAAAAAGAGAAAAAAACCCTTCAGCAAGATTGTTAACTGTAAAAATGAACGCTGCGTTCAGATGCCTTCATATTAATATATATATACGTCTGAAAATAATATCTATAAGTAACTATTAATGAGGACAAAATAACAGTTATGTGGGTACCAATTAACCACATTGGACTGTAGCAGTTCAATATTGCTATATTTGAAAGAGCCTCTGCTGTGCTTTAACAGGCGTTCACTGTCGCTTCACAGCCGAGACAAACTGAAAGTCCACTCTGTGCAGGATCTGAGACGAAGGTGTTGACACTGCGTTGGATGCAAGGTGGAACAGCTCACAGGGTGTTTGCAAAGGCGTTGAAGTGAGCACAGCTTTACAGATGTAATGTGAGCAAAAAGGAAATGAATGCAGCGCATAATCCAATGATAAGGTCATCAAGTGAGCTACAAGCTACAAGCTCATGGCTGGCAGGGCATGATGGCGGGGGATTCTTCATGACGGACAGTTTGCTGACATTGCCAAGTACACAGCCCATGCCCTCGAACCTTTGCGGTACATGTGATCATCAGTACGTGCAAAGTTGGGTATTCCCAGTCGCTGCAGATTGAAAGAATAAAAGGGAAAGCTCTCCTAGAATACAGAGAATCTGTCACCATGCTTTTGAGTATTGGGGTTTTCAGAATATCGATGAGAGCCTGAGAGATGCAGTTCCCCCACCGCGTTGGTAGATATCACGACCTGTTGCGAACATTTCATTTACCAAGTGTAGAATCATCCCGTACTGCAAAAGTTGATTAGGCATTTACACCAATGCAGCTTGTGTGGAGAAGAAGGTGCGAATCTGAACAACGCAACTCGGTGGTTCCGGGGAACAGGCGTCATCCAGAAATGAGATGAGATGGCACAGGCGTGACACAGCTTGGGCTGTTGCGATTCCAGGCTGTAATCCTGCGGATGAACCGCGTTTTAGATACAGATCAACCAAGTAGAAGCAATAGTTTTGGGAATCATGTTTGACAGTAGAGGAAAACCCAAACGAGATTTCAGAGAGTTGGTTTCAACTGAGGGGATGCTCCTGAAAGAACTGTCGGACGATTATGAATCTGGAAAGGTTCGACCCGGTTTTTCTTTTCATTTTACTGCCCCGACAGTGCGTCCACGTCGATCACAAGGCGATTCTACCGCGGAAAGTAACGCAAACGTAGGCCACCAACCAGGACCGGCATTGGGTCCCGCGCGTGGCCGCGGATGTATATAGATGCAGCAACCAAGCATTCCCTCGTTTTCTGCCCTGGCCACGATCTTCGGGCACTAGCTTGCCGACTTTCTCTCACGCGATGACACTGATAACAAACTCATCATCTTCGTGGAATAGAAGTGCTAAGATGATTTACCATGCGTCCAATGTGGGAGTGACAGTTTCACTTCTTACATATCAGTCATGCTCAACTTCACAAAACAAACAAGTTCAATTCATTAGGAAAATAAACAATCAATCGTACTGGACATGGTTATAATAACAGGAAACCATTGTTTTCCCATGCGAAGAGTTTACTAAGCATGAACTTGTAGACAGCAAACTACGCATTGATCAATCAGTGTTTTCTCATCGGAGGGGCAACAACTGACGCAAACGGCGGTAACATGTTCGACCCTGTTCTACTAGGGAGCTAGCAATGGAGCCAGCTCGCTCCAGCTGAGAGCGAGGTTCAAATAATAATGGTCCTACTTCAAAGCGACGGAACGCAGGGGAGTAATTTAAAAAGCATAATTGATTGCAAGTAAATCTACACAGGCCACCCAGCAGAACTGATCCACGGAGCAAACAATCGCCTTCCATCGCCAACCAGAGGAAAGAATGCATTAGTCTGTCAAATCCACACACGTCATTGCGCTAGGGCGTGTTACGCCTGTCCAGCGCACTGCTTCGTATGCGGGTGGTACATCCATGGGACGAGGTATTTGCGACCTCTAGCACCGTGCACATTGAAGCTGGCGCCGCGAGAGTCGACAAGCAGGTCCCCAGGATATCCAGGGAATGAGTTGGGCCCGTAAGTTCCCGCACACACACCTGCAATCTCAAGAGGGTCCCTGGGATCGCCCTGGAAATACCCGTTGCCATATGGGTTGGTCGCCGCGCCAGCAATCATCCCCGCAATGTTAATGATCATACCGTCCAACCCAGCATCACCATTGGGGGCCTTCAACGGGGGCATGTCCGGTCCAGTTCCAGGCAGCGGCTTGAAAAACGGCCAAGCGCAGTACCCGCCACAGAATTTGGCTGAATTTCCAACCCAGACGTAAGGGAGCTTGTTCCTCTTGGTGAGGCTCTGCGCGGGGATCACTGAGTGGGTGGCGCATAGCGAGCTGCAGAATCCCTGTACGGCGACATCTGGTGCGGTTAGAACAAGATACAAACCAGCGGGGTCGAGCACCAATCCCTTCTTCAAAGATGAAACCACAAGCTTCTCGATATCTGCCTGCTTTAAGTTCTTTCCCAAACTGTATTTCCAGTCATGGACTTGGCTACGGAGCACCACGTTCGGTGCAACTGGCGATATCCTGGTGTTCCTGAATCCCTTAGTGATTGCCCACCATCCTTTGACTGTGGGAAACCGCGCCGCAGGCTTGGGGGTGCTGAAAGAGTTTAAGAAAGAATGGACGATAGCCTTCTGGGTCCTGCTCCAGTTACCATAGTAGACCACATGCACTTTTAGAACACATTTCCTGTCACCTGTCAAAATGGGCCCCTTGTGGTACTTGACGTCAGGACCCTGATCCACGACAAGGAACTTGCTGTTGACATTGAGATTGTTCTTCACGAACAGATGGAACGGAAGAGCGCGGGATGCATGCGTCCATATCTCATCAGCTCCGGCTCCGGACACTCCAGTCACAGATGAACCATCAGACAATGCGGCCACCACAAGAATTGCAAATACGAGACCGCGAACCGCGACGCATTGCCAGGAGACACTGTTCCTTCCTGCCATTGAACGGTGCGCGGTAATAACCGGCGCTGCTGGTACCGAAGCTCCTGTGCCGCTCAGCTTGACGGTGTGTATGATTGCACCAACTTCCCTCTAGAATCTGTCAGTGAGGCTAGTCAGATACTAAACGCAATACAAAGCTTCAAAATCAACGATCACCTCCTGAATTCTACCGAACTAATATGCAGCCCCAAACACTTGTGATCAGATTGTCAATTACACCAGCAAAAAAGATCGCAGTATTTGAACTCTTCACCAACTTGAAAAATGACGACGCTTCGCTTCCAACTGGTTCACAACATCGACAATTCCTGAGCAAGAGATTTTAACCTAATCTAATGACAAACACACAGTTACGCTGAAAGTGAGACATTCACGCGCGTGGACAGAGACAATGAAACCTGCTCTACATTGCACAAGAACGCAGAAACTAGAACTCCTGAGCCGCGAACTGCATATATGCTACAGGGAGGTGAATTGGACGCGTGCGAGATAAAAAAGACAACCTGGGTATTTCCGAGCACTGGAGAGCTCCAATGGAGAGAGCAGGGATGGCCCTGCAGGACAGGGACAAGCAATGTGATACGTGACGGTAGAAGTACTAGCACCAGCAGAGGGCGTTTCAGGCAAATGTAGCAAAGAGCGCTGAGTGCAGCTCGCGAATGAGGCAAGCGCGAGAGTTAAGGAGGAGATGCGATCGCCACTCTTTCAGGAATCGCACGTTCTTTCCACCCCAGCGCAACAGCTCTTACGCACATCATCCATCGTCTCCCTCGCTTCTTCATAGTTCCTTCCCTTCCCTCCCTCCCTTCCCTGACTCTCTCCCTCCCGCTTCGAGTTGCAGTTGGCCAACCCCCTGGTAACTTCCCCATCCCGCGTAAACGATGCCCTTCTACTGGCAAGGCAGTGACCAAAATTCACCCTGTGCACATCGAACCTGCTAATCTCAAATTAGCCCATGTCACTGCCCCGAGGATAATATTCCCTAATCTACGGGAAACGTATTACCAATGGGCACAGTGGTGGCATTGAACAGGCTTCGCAACTGAGGAAGGCTAAGGCGAGGATAGCAGCTGCAGCGCCAGCGCTCTAGCGGTGTCACCTGAGCAAAAAAAATTGAATGGCCTTGACGCGGCCACAAGCTGCGAGCAGTTCGCTGGCCGCTCTATCTGCCACTCCAGGCCATGAAATTTACTATTCCTCCTTCACTCTGCTTGCTTGATCCGTCCACCAGTATTATTTTTCACGTGTGGGGCCTCTCTTTCGGGATATTCTGTCTCTTGCTCGCATGCCAAATCTAAAGTGCAACGCAAAGCTGCTACTGCTGCTGCTGCTGCTGAAGTTGTTAGTTTTCATCTGTTTTTGAGGATCAAGCACACCATCCACCATTCTAGTTGCGGATCTATCCACGAATCACATTCATAAAACTGTGATGTGAAACTGCAAGGCTACTCTATGTAGGGGAACTAGCTAGCTACGAGCTGGTTACCCACGTCGAGGATTCCACCGAACTCTTCCGACTGTGGCATTATTAGATCTCCAAGCTACTGCAGGAAATTCCTTTTTTTAAAAAAAAATTGGTACTTTAGCTTTTGCCGGACTCCCAAGCAGCTTACATATCTTCTATTAATGAATTTTGCGTTCAAATATGTATGTGGAGGGAAATCTATAAAGTTGTAGAATTCTCATACTAACCTGCCTAATTATCCTCTCAGATTAAATAAGAAAGAAACTGGGTGAATGGTGAAGGCGCTTAGACGCACTCCACAGTGAGAGAACCATGTTGATGAGAATCATCACATATAAATGTACATTCATTCTTTTCTTGACCTTCTGAGGTTCACATCCGTTAAGGATGGGTTTTGGCATGACTAACACACACAAATTAGTAAGATGAAATTGCGGGGCTATAATTCATCTGTTTTGTAGATGAATGTGTCTCCGACAAAAGGTACAAATGCTGCATTAAAGTGATTAGTGTGGGTCGATTCAAGAATACGTGGCAGCAGCCTGTCACTTAGAACGTGTACCTACCCATGCCTGCCATCTGGCGTAATGCTTAAATTTGGGTTTTACATCCATTCGTCATCCATATAGCAGTAAAAAGCCAAGGGCTGTCATCCATTGTAGCCATGTGGAAGACTTGACTGGAATTGATTTTCATTCCATTTTCTAACAAAGAAATTGAATTAAGTAGAAGTGGGAATGCCATGATGTGAGTTATTGAAACCTATGGAAAGTAATTAAATAAATAATGTGCTGTGAAAAATATCTTTGCATCTTGGAAAGCAAGTAAGATAAGAAGGTTGTATCAATGGATGAAACATGTATTGTTCCAACTCAGTTAGGTGATTGATTGTGAACACAACATGGTGTTTGAAGCTGATTAACATGTTTGGAAAGAATTTGGTAGTGAAAGTGTTCCCAGTCTAAATACTTCTTATAGTCATAGTTTGATACATGCTAAACGTATTTAGCAATATCACCATTTTATATACATTTCTAAATCCAAGAGAACCAATATGGCTTCTTCAGAGATATTTGACAATAACATATGTTTTTAAGCAACTTTAATTATGGATTGGATTATATTTAGACGTGTTCTTACAAAGCTTGTGCGCCATGTATACTGCACCCCAGTAAATAAATGGAATAACATGTTATTTTCCATTAGCTGATATTTTAGGGGCAAAGATTAAATTTGTAAACATTGATTTAATCCACCATTACTCTTAATGCCCCTCCCCCCTTCCAATAATATACATAAAGAAAAGTATAAAAAGTAGTCAAAACAATAACCACACAAACAAAGTTTTATTTTTATTTTTTATCTTCTGCTGAAATTATAATACCTTGTTGTTCACATCATAATAAATAATGTAGTTGAACTAATTTTAAAAAATTACAAAATTTATGTACTTCTAAAGCAGAATAGAGAAAGAGAAACATAATATTAAAAATCAAAAAAGTGAAATTAAAATGAACTTTACAGTGTATATATTTTGAATTATGATTAATGTGATGAAACTGTTTAATCGGACTTCCTTCTGAGTATTTTTAAATACATTTTACTTGTATTTTGTTTCTCGTTTTTTAAACATATTGTGTACCACAACATGAATGTCAATTTGGCAATTATCATTGCGGAAATAATCATTGATCTGGTGTAATTGCAGGATGCTATCTGAAAGGCGTCTTAATTGTTAAGCGTAAAATTAATTGGTGTAGCAAGCTAATATCTGTATGATATAAATGGATTAGAAAACTTTCCCGATTTTGCACAAAGTTTTTACACTTTGTCTATTTTCAATGTAGAAAAACGCATATACATATATACGTATTAATATTAAAACATTTTCATGTTTGAAAAAGCTTCATTGTTACTACTTCATTGTCTATATAGTATATTTACACTATATTTGTTGATTTAGATCTCTAATGTCGTGGACAAACAGTAAAAAACAAAAACAAATATTTGTTAACTCACTTGACAATACTTTTCTTACATAAAAATTTATAGGTAATAAGAATTCGTGGTCATAATATTGATATAAACAGGCATAAATAGGACGTTAATTTAGTAATGTGACAATGATGAATCCTCAAAAATCTCACATTTCAAGTGATGGTTCCCACTAATGTTTAAAAAATCAAGAAAAACAAAAAAAACAAACATATAAACCTAATACTAACATTGTTTAAATCCTTATTCATGTCAGCTATTGCTTCAAAATGTTAGGTATTCTATATTTATATACACACATATATATTTTTCATCTGCATACATATTGTTTGTTTTCTTCACATCCAACCTTTTCAAATAGCCCTCGATTCATTCTGTGTATATTGCAAGGTGTGATTGATTGGGATTTATTTCTTACTATGTTGCCTCCACTCTCTTTGCCATGCATTCATCTAACAACGTAAAAGGTCTATAGCGAAAATCAATCATCCTAGATTTTTAAGTGGCTCACGCCTGTAAATACAAATAGATCCCTCTAATTCCTTCACAAAGCATCTGGTTTCTAAATTGATTTCCAAAAAATACATTAGATTTGGATTTATGATTTCCTATTTTTTTCTTTAAAAAAAAAAAACTTCAAACACACACAATATGCATGACACCAATAATATCCTTATTTTTAGTTCTGGGATCTTTACCCTGTTAAATAATTCATGTATTTTTTCTGTTTTTGAGCGAGCTGTCCCGTGTGTTGGTTTGTTAGTTAGTTAGTTTACTATATTTTATTTTGTTTTTCTGTAATAAATAGTGATGCAACGCATCATGACATCTACGTATTCAAAAAAGGCCAAAATCCCCGTCCCGTTGCTTCCGATAGGAGCCTTCGCAGTTCTAGAGCTCTTGATGGCTTGAAGAAATGCAAATATACACCACCACACGAATACTGGCCAGCGACCAAGAGTAGACTATGTGTGTGTAAGAGTGAGTGAGTGAGTCAAGCGGCGACGCTGCTGCTGTTGCTGCCGCTTCTTACTTTGCTGCTGCAGCGACGACGCAGCTGCACCGGCAGGCAATGCGACGCAGTAGGGCCGTATGAGATTAGAAAGTCTCAGCAGGGGATGGCAGCGAGTGAGCGAGTGCATTATGTCCATCGGATGGCAGCACGATCCGGGAGATCGGCGGATCCGAAGCACCTCCGTCCCTGCAGTGATTTAGGACCCCTCCGCCTCGGATTAGAAACGCATCGTTCGGAGCCATTCGGATTCCTAGGGCTGTTGCATGGCTCGCACTGGCAGCTGTGCCAAGGCAGCCCTGCGCTGCAGCCAACGACAAACCCTACAGACCCACGAGATCGCTGTGGCACTGTCACGCATGGCGTACAACAGCCATCGCCAACAGTCAATTAAATCGATGTCAGAAGTCTTATGTATACATTAACACAGGTTATTACGGTGGATCCTTTTGCTATCGCTAGGACCAGAGTGATCCTATCCAGAACTGGCGGGCGCGGGATCGATTCCTCTTCACGGCACACGTTCCAGCACTTCCAATGCCTGTGGGGCACTTAACCGATTGTAGTATTCCCTTGCTCCTACTTCGATTAGATATATGTTTCTTCTAAAAATTAATTCTAGAATGAAAGGTTGCAAATATTTATATGATGTAAAGCAAATAAAAATCAAATATCTAATTACACATAAAGAGCAAGTCTTATTACTAAAACAATAGCAATCACCATAACAATAAGCTTGTAAACCAACAAGAATTACAACTTCTAACATTAAAAAATAACATCAAAGTAGTAGCTAATAAAAAATTTATATCAGTAGAAATACATAAACACTAAACAAGGCTCAATATATACAAATGAATTACAAGAAGGTAACATGTTATGTGCCAACCTACAAAAAATTAACCATAAAAAATTAAGCCTTATAGTTAAAAGAATTTGATTCATTATGTGATAACAATAATATTTACAAGAATTTCTTTGGTACCAAATTTTTTTGATAGCAATAAAATAACTTCTATAGAAACTATTAAAGGCCTCTTAATAAATCTATGCTTACAAAATGTAGTTTTTTAGACCTTATCTTCTATGATATTGCATACTAAAGTAAGATCTTTTTATTGAAAAGCAACCATTGACACATGAAGAAGTAAGCTAAAAGATTGTGTTAAGCAAAATATTGCAAAAGTCTTAAGAAAATTCCAAAGAAAATATTGTCATACTTTAAATAAAAATACAAAACTATTGAGCCCTTAGAATAAAAAAAATGAAAAAATGAAAAAATGAAATGTAATTTTGATATATAAACATAATGTCTATTATATTTTAGAAGAAGAGTTAGTCTTTTGATCCAAAGGCACAATAGGTTAGGAAAAAATTAAGAATATTTTGTCTTAATTAATGACAAAAGAATAAATAAAAGTAAAAGTAAAAGAATTAAGACAAAAATTATTTACTTGAAGTCATGAAATAACAAAAGTAATTAGCATAAAAATATCAATTGGGACAATATTACAATGGTATTCTAAATAACTTATAGAAATAATAAGAGGCTATTTAATACACCTAGCTAAACATCAAAAAAAACTACCCAAAATAGATAATATTAGATAAAAAATCATACATAAGAAAAAGATATATGTTCTTAGCCTTAGATTTTAAATACAAATGGTTATAGATAATTGATTTTAAAACCTCAAGTAAACTAAGTTAAGGAATTACAAACAAGAAACTATTAAAATAGTCAACAAATCCTAACTAAAGCTCTTGCATCTTTTAGAAAACATTAGAAATGATCCTTGATGAAGATAAGGTGGTGGTTTCTATAAGTTCCTTTGTAGATGTTTATGTAATTCAAAAAAAAAATTAAAAAAAAAAAAATTAAAAAAATTAAAATTAAAAAAATTAAAAAAAAACTCTATTAATAATGCTTGAAATGTTTAAATTTTTAAAATTTAAAATTATTGAATTATATTATATAATTTTTAAAATTATATTAAAATTAATATATTATTAGTTTTTTTATTAAAATTTTATCTTATATAATATTAGAAGTTTATTTAATTTAGATAAATTAGTAAAAAATTAAAATAATTTATTTATATTACAATCAAAATATTTATTAATTTTTTAAATAATAAAATTTGTTGTATAAAAATAAAAATAAAATAATTAGGTAAGATTTTGTAGCCAAAGCCATTCAAAAATAATAATAAAAAGAGCACCCAAGTTAGCCTAATGAAGGATAAAGATCAAAGATAGATAGAAAAAGATTGCAATCTTAAATTAAATAGAAATTATGAAAAAATACATATATTTTGAGAAGTTTTATTAATAAAATAAAAAATATATAAATTTTAAAATTACAGTATTTAAAAAATATCATATAATCTATTTTTATTATTAATAAAATTAAAATATTATTTTTATAGAATATTATTCTTTAATTTGATTTAAAATAAGATAATATCTTAAATTATAATATGGTCTTAAATAAAATATTAAATTTATTTTTCTTAAAAGATATTAAAATTTTAAATTCTAGTATTATTAAATTCTTTTTTTATAATAAATTATATGTTGTAATTAAAGATATAAAAAATAAAAAAATTATAATTTTAATATGAATAGATTTTAAAGTTTCAAATTATTTTTAAAAAATTATTGGTAAAGATTATCTTGTCATAATTAAAAAATACTAATCTAAGATATTTCTTTATTATAATTAGTAATATATTTATTTACTTATTTATTTTTTTGTATGTAAAAAAAAAAAAAAAAATTACATTAGGTACTTGAAGATTTATAACCTTATTAACTTAATTTTACAAGATATATATTCAATACTAAAAAATAATTACAATCAATTACTTTAGAATTTATATATCCAAGCTAAACAATGATTTTTCTTTTTAATTATATTTTAGATAATATACCAATATGTATATATATATATATATATATATATATATGTGTGTGTGTGTGTGTGTGTATGTGTTATTTTTTTATTACAAACTTTGCATTCTTTGTATAATTAATATATTTCTATACTAATTTTAGAAATTTATATAAATATGTGAAATATAGAATTGAACTACATTCTTTCTATATAAAATAATATTCTATTTTTATAGATAGTAATCTTAGAAGATTTTAATTTATAAAAACCTACCACCCATGCTACTAAACTTCCATCAAGACTCAAAAGTTTCCAAGTGAGATAGACTTTCTTTTATAAGATATGCATATTGATTAAATAAACACAATAAAATATCATAGCCTTTATAGAAAAAATAAGAAGTAATTCCTTAATAAGACAACTTTTTTGGTCTAATATTATTGAATTTGATGCATGTTGTACAAAAATATTCTTAACATAATACAAAGACAATATACCAAGATGTATGTGTTTCTAAGACATTAGAACAAAATACTAATAATCCAAAAAATACTAAGATTTAGAAAAGAAATAAAAATCCATTGGAACATTAAAATTCCTCATAACAATCTAATGATACATACTCTTAATAAATAACATGTTGGTAGAAATATTATACTATATCTTTTTGCTCTTAAATGTGCCTTGGTAAAAATATTAGAACCTAGTCTACTTTCCTTTGGTTTATAATTGATTAATGTGACAAAAATATCCCAATTATGTTAAAACAACAACAACAACAAACACACTATTGATTGCTATCTATTTATCAAGTGTTAAAACTTGGATATTTAGTAATTGACATTGGATGGATAGTTGGCTTTGAACAAGATAAATGTATTGAGATTGAGAGATGCAGAAGAATATGATGCTGGTGAACCAGGATTAGGTGAGGGTACCGTTGATGGTCTTGGTGGTGGTGAAGTGAAAGAACCACTAAAGCGCCATTACAAGTAAATGAAGGAGATCAGTGGGAGGGGGGGATAACACTTTTGCTCGGCAACACGCAATGCAGACAGAGAATCCGGTGCCTCAGAGCCTGCTCAATCACCTGTTTTATAGCAGTTCTACCACACATGAACAAACTATTTCCATCGATGTAGTCGAGCTTGGTTATTGTGACTTTGTTTATATTTATACACACCCACGTTATCTTGCTCTCACATGTGGGTTGTACAAGCTAAGGAGTGGTCACTACAGTGTGATCTAGACCTCAAATAGATAATGTTTTTAAATTACTCATCCCGAAGGAATCTATTTTTGAAGTCCTTCGATTTCACGTTCTGATCAAGGGTCTTGTCTTGTTCACAAGCAACTACTATTCAGATAATCCTACGACAAGACTGTTAAGAAAAGGCGTGAATAATGTCTTGAGAAGCTCAGACAAATTCTCAGCAGATACGTCGAGTTATGAACCATGGTCCTGTCTGCAAATCACGCAGTTATTGAGTCTGCCGTAGCCACAGCAACGTCAAGTGTAAGCAGTTTTAAACCAGGATGAGGTAAATGCATTCTGAACGACTGCTTAACAGTGTTGACGGCAGATTGAAACAGCTTATTCATATCACTTGTGTGAAAACTCATTTCGAATTAACAGCGGAAGATGAATACAGCTAGAATTGCTTCCTCTGCCATCAGTTTTTTTTGTTGAAATATAGAACGTGGATTTGATATTGTTTCATTTACAGGACGACGTGAGCCTTCCAAGTGTCTTCAGTGCCGATTGATCTGTACTCTACATGTCTTATTGCTGAGTGTGGGTGTCACATTTGCTGACTTAAATACGATAAAGTAATGGATACTAATGTTTGGACATCGCTTGTAGACGTCCATGTCTTCGATGCTACAAGTCCTTCTTAATTCATGGTACATAAGTTACATCATGGTTGATGATTCAAGGTTTCCGGAACTATGTTTAGGTTCGTGAACGATGCCTTTTGTAATTTCATCACTTGCCTATGAAACCATAAACCATTCATATTAAGTCCTTGGTCCAATCTGGGTTCTTATCAAAATAAGATCTTTGAGATGTATTCTATTCAATTCTTCATTTAGGTTTGTTTCTCTTTCAGTGAACAAGCTTTAAATCATTTTTGTTTATTTTTTGTTATTGAAAATATTACAATTAATTTGCATTAAATGCACTTTTGTATATTGAAAATGGATTTGTGTTGTTTTGAATATCAATAAAAGTTTGATGGAGCAGTTAAACATGTGGGTGTATATAGTTGTCCCTCCAATAATCAATCCCCTAAAAACTAATAACCTCCAATAATTAATCAAAATCTTGGGAATTGATTTCAACTAAAATTTAAGTATCTAGTGTTGTTTGTTGTTCCAATAATCAATAATTTTTTATAATTAATATGCTTTTTATTAATTAGCAAGGAAATAAGTGCATATATATATATATATATATATATATATACACACAAATATTTAAATTTAATTCAATTCATAACTTTAAATTTCAAAATAGATAGAAAATCTATCAAGGATTGTCTAATTTTTTTTTAAATATTTTACATATTTATTGCATGATTTTCTATATAAGATTATTTTAATGGATTTTTATAAATTTTAGGTCAAAAAACTAATTAATTTATATACACACATATATATATATTATATATATATATATATATATATATATATATATATTATTTATCTAATTATATTTAGATTTAATTTAAAGCCAAAAAGCCAACTTTTTTATTTCTTTTTTTTTATCTTCTACTTCAAACTTAATCTTAAAAAAATATTAAAGCTAATCTATTTATCTAAAATATAAATTATAATTAATAAAATACTTTTAAATTATAACTATATAAATATAAATATAAATATATATAATAGAAAACTTTGTTAATGATGGTAGATAATAAAATTGTAAAACTAATAATATCTAATATTTTTATTTTTAGAAAATTACAGTCTCTTAATATTATATATATTTCTAAATTTCATCTAATATATATTTATTTTTAAATAAAATATTTGTAATAATCTTATATTTAAAAATATATATTGATTTTTGTAGCTTGTTATAAAAAATATCTATATTATTTCAAGAAATAGTAAAAACTATAAATAAACAAATGTAAATAAAAACATATTAAGCAAATAATATCTTCTTCAAGAAACTTCAAAGAATATTTTAAAACTTGGATTAGATCTATACATGATCTTAGACATGCCATATGGCTAAAGAAATTATTTATAAATGTTTCCTACTTTTACAAAGCTACTTTTAAGTATTAAAAATATTGCTTAAAAGTTTTGTAGCAGTTTGGAAACTTCTACATGGCCTACTTATTAGCTAGTATACATAAAGGCAAGGTTGAGAGCATCCACAATTTTGTCAATGTTTTTCTTATATCCAATCTTAACTCAAGATTTTATAGTTTTTTTGTATTTAGTAATATTCACTTTGAATCTATTTTATTTGATAATTAGTTTTGATTTTTGATTTTTTTCTTAGTAATACATAAATACAATAGATTTTAAAAAATATATCTAAATTCATGTCCTCAATACTAATTAGTAAGAAATATTGTTTATACTTTTTTTACTTTTTTGATATTTTTTTCAAGCAGTCAAAAATTAATTTCAAGAATATCAAACATATTTATAGTTATTTATTAACTATGATTCTATGATAAGTATTAAAAACAAAACACTTGGTTATTAATGAAAGCATGCATTTTTAAAAAGAAACACAAACACAAAAATTTGGTCCTTAATTTGAATGAATTAATGAAGATATTAACAACTTACATTATGTTTATTTAAGTAGTATAGACATCCATTATATTTATATAAAAGATATTTTTCAATATATATATATATATATATATATATATTCTCTAATTTAATCCTCCCAATGGTGTGGATTTTAGATTACTTCTTTTTTATATTAGTCAATGTAAGTTTTAATATATTTCTTTTGATTACCCTCACTACTAGGCTACCTTCTCTTGGTTTATAAACTATCAAATTAAGTAATTATATTGGAAAAATTTATACCTAGCTAAAATCTATATTTAAAAGAACATTGACTATAATTTTTTATCCTTCCTAATGGCCAATTTAGGAGTGAATTCTCAATAGCCTAAACAAGTCCACTTACTTACCATACTCATATTTACGTTTTTTCATATTATTTATGCATGAGGAAATTGGAAACAATATGCCACCACTTACAAAATATGTTTTTTCATGTTTACAAACATTAAATTGTAAACATTAAATTGTGTTTTGTCTTTTGAATATGACACTGCCAAGTTTTCAAGATTATTCAAGTTAATGAGCATGCAACAAAAATTGAATTAAGTTCTACTAATTTTTTCCAAATTCTATGCCATGGGTTGTCTCAACCATATGCTTGATGTGAAACGTCATGAACCTGAGTGTAGTGTTTTGAACCCCAAACCCTAACCCTAATCTCACGCGCAACAACGTCAAACATAGCCAACGTTTCATGAAGCCAAAACAAGGCTGGAAGCATGTCGGGGGTTGTACACACCACCGACGAAGCCCCAACGCACTGCTTTGAGGTATGAAGCAGTTCGCCGAAGAGAGAGAGGTGTCATCGTCGTCACTGTTTCAATCACCGCTTTACTTAATGGCGTCCACTCTTAATTCATCGGAATTTGAGAGGGCGATGGAAATATACGAACATGTGAATCCGCGGGGAAAGCCCGATACTTCATCGAACAGGAAGCCTTGGCTCTTGCCACCGTTTTGCTAACTTTCCACGATGGCTTCAGTGTCGAAGGTAGTGGAACGTGCTAGGATTTTCTCCGAATCCACAAGCTGTTCTGGAGTAAGTAACGGGTCGTGACAACCGCAGTTGCCGCAACGGAAGGCTCAGGAGCAAATATCTGGCTTCCGTGACCAACTGCCATCTGGAAATATCAGAACGTCTTTCGTCGGCGGCAACTCGAGGATTTCGTATCGGAGCATCGGCGATTTTACATGGTGCTAATTGATTGCAAGTTGCGATTCGATAAGTTTCCGATTCTATGCTTACGTTTCACGCTTTCGAGGCTCTCCACGAAATTGCCTTGAACCGCTCAACGCGACCTAGTCTTCTTTCTCGCTGTTCATCCTCGCCGAAGTGTCCTCATCGTTGCCGCCTTCGTTTAGACGAGTCGATGAATGATATTTTATCGACCTAAGCATCCTTTACACCATCTCTTTGTCCGTTGTGCTTCATGCCGACTTCGTTCATGCTCATCAACATATAAAGCCCTTAGGGTCTCTCAACTTTCCTCGCATTGGTTACTTTCTACCTCTTGGTTGTGGAAGCGAGGAGGAGGAATTTGTGGTGTTGTGGAGACGTTAGTGAGAGCGGGAGCCTTGTTTCTCTCTGACTTCTTTTTTCAACTACTGCTGCTTGTTATCTTGTAGTTCAAGATGCAGATCTTTGTGAAGACCTTGACTGGGAAGACGATCACCCTGGAGGTGGAGAGCTCCGACACAATCGATAATGTGAAGACGAAGATCCAGGATAAGGAGGGGATTCCTCCTGACCAGCAAAGGTTGATCTTTGCGGGCAAGCAATTGGAGGACGGTAGAACGTTGGCGGATTACAACATACAGAAGGAGTCTACCTTGCACTTAGTGCTTAGGTTGAGGGGAGGCATGCAGATCTTCGTGAAGACCTTGACGGGCAAGACGATTACTCTCGAGGTTGAAAGCTCGGACACAATTGACAACGTGAAGACAAAGATCCAGGACAAGGAGGGCATCCCACCCGACCAGCAGAGGTTGATTTTTGCAGGAAAGCAGTTGGAAGACGGGCGCACCCTTGCAGACTACAACATCCAGAAGGAGTCCACCTTGCACTTGGTGCTAAGGTTGCGGGGAGGCATGCAGATCTTCGTGAAGACCCTGACGGGCAAGACGATTACTCTCGAGGTTGAAAGCTCGGACACAATTGACAACGTGAAGACAAAGATCCAGGACAAGGAGGGCATCCCACCCGACCAGCAGAGGTTGATTTTTGCAGGAAAGCAGTTGGAAGACGGGCGCACCCTTGCAGACTACAACATCCAGAAGGAGTCCACCTTGCACTTGGTGCTAAGGTTGCGGGGAGGCATGCAGATCTTCGTGAAGACCCTGACGGGCAAGACGATTACTCTCGAGGTTGAAAGCTCGGACACAATTGACAATGTAAAGACTAAGATTCAGGATAAGGAGGGAATCCCACCTGACCAGCAGCGTCTCATCTTCGCTGGGAAGCAGTTGGAGGATGGTCGTACATTGGCTGACTACAACATCCAAAAGGAATCCACCCTTCACTTGGTGCTGCGGCTTCGGGGTGGTCTGTAGAATGACAAGCTATTGAACAGAATGCACCTCCTATTTTGTGGCATATTTGGAAGTTAAATAAAGCCTTCGCTACGTATGTAAATTGTTCGTGCTGGTCACTTGCGATTTGTTTGACGGTGCTTTTGAATGTTGATAATGGACTAAATGGTTTTTGGTTTTTCACGAAATCCTGGTGGTTTTCTCGCAATATTGCCATTGAGAGTATTCTCGAGAATGCTCATTTAATAACTCTGAGGTAGTTTGTCCACATACATTTTTGTAAAATACATCTACAGAAGATTATACGAAGCCGCAGTTTTGCTTAACATGTTTTCTGTCTGACTTACACGATGGCCCCAATATGGGCACCTTTGAGTATTTGAAGTGTTCCAGCAAATTTTGGATCCACTTCTTAGACAAGCTATGCTCAATCTCTCATCCTCATATCCTCATATCTAATTCACTTCTGCGAATGCGATTCTTACGTGCCTGGTAACCGACGTAGAAGTGGAATTTTGTGTAAAACTGCTGAACAGTAGTCCCTCTTTCTAGAAACTGCAGTCCATTGACAAGCTAGCATACCAAATTATTTCAGGGAGCGATTGTGTTTTACGCGAGTACTCGTGCAAGATGGAAGTAGAAAACATGTCCCAAATCGGAGATGTAACAAAATATCCACGAATCATCACAGACTGTGTAATCTTCTGATTCGTTCTTCTCGCAATAGGAATTATAGTCCCGGAGAACACTACTTTGGACTGGAAAGACCAGCTCCAACATATCTGAGCCCTTATTTACAACTGTTTCTTAAGTGTCTTCTGTTTCATGCGTAGAAATCTTTTCAGCTGTGCAGATCGTCTTCCCCAAGTTTGCAGTTCTTTGCATTTGGTTGGTTTTACTTGCAGCAGTTTCAGCTGTTTGAAGCTTGAAATTGATAAGGCTATAACTTTACATCGATGCTGGATGTATCGAAGAAGCTCAACCACTCCTGATAAATAAGTTGGTAAATTGCATGCCTACAAGACAATTGCCTCTAGTGTTGAATTCGCTTTTCCCTAGAAGAAAGAACGGTCTGAACGAATGAGATTTTACTGCTAATTTCGACAATCTGATTCCACTTTCCTGAAACATGCTTCCTAGACCTTTCGAGCTAATACATGGAAACCACATTTGGTGGAGCCAATTCGGCAAATTGGGCAAGATCATTTCGCACCATCTGCCATACTTTCAAGTAGTCCCTGCTCATCCCTGTAGTCTTGTTTAATGCTAGACTTTCACTGCGGGGCATTATTAAACGAAGCTTTCGCTGTGACCGATTAAACGGTTGCACGGTGAATTTACAGTTGGGTGCATGGCCCAATTTCGCTCTGGTAAGAAGACAAAACCCTGCATCATGCATTGTGGATACCTTTGCGTGTTTTGGCCATAGATTCGAATCAGCTGTTACTTAATGGGCGCTGTGTCAATTTTATGTTTTTTCTGGATTATGGCAGTCACGATTCTGAATCGCTTTGTACAGAGGCAACTGCCTCGGCCTCTCTCTTAACAGACCCTGCCAAGTTAATCGACAGCGTGAAGACGTTCCTCTTCGATTGTGATGGTATGATGTTCTCTCCCCTGAATTCGTTTTATTAGGGTTTACGGCGGAGGTTTTGGAGTCTTGTGACTTACTGTTTTTATCGTTCGAAGCGGTCTAGAATCCCTACTACTAATGTGACGCTTGATTTGCTTCAGTTATATATGTATAATGCCCTAGTCACTTCTAACATTCAAAGAGTATTAGCGGCCAAAGAGGATTGCCTCACAAGAATTAGAAGCTGATGAAGCCACGATCGGACCAGTCATTTAATCCAGCCGGCATTGTTCCTTGTGACACACGTAGTTGAAGGTGAAACCCAATTGGATTCTTTAAAAATTGTGTGCAGGTGTTATATGGAGGGGAGACGTGCTGATCGATGGGGTGCCTGAGACACTTGAGATGCTTCGATCTAAGGTTAGTTCTGAAAGTGAACAACTTCTTGAACCCTTATCGTTACAATTAAATGGTGCTGCCGAAGTGGGGTCATCTAAGGCCACTTGGACTTGCACATAGAGCATTCAACCTTAATGGTCCAGGTTAAGTGTTTAGGATTTAAGGGTCCATGTTGCAGGTGTTTATATTTGTTGCTTCTCTGAGAATGCAGGGCAAGAGGCTGATATTTGTGACTAACAACTCCACGAAGTCGAGAAAGCAATACGGGAAAAAGTTTGAGATGCTGGGCCTTGATGTCCCTGAGGTGAAGCTTCTGGTTCCCATGAATTACCTGAAGATTACTTAGGCTGTTCATTTGTTCAGTAGCAGCACTTATTAATTCTTCATCATTCTCATGGTTCTAGTGCTGTTGGGTGCAGGAAGAAATCTTTTCATCGTCGTTTGCTGCAGCGGCGTACTTGATGTCGATCAATTTTCCTGCGCACAAGAAGGTAGGGTTGTAAGCATTGTCATAGAAGTTTCTGTTGATGCTATTGTAGCTAAACTTTTCCTGCAAGACATGGATATGAAGCTGCTAGAATCTGATGCTCGAGCATTTATCTCTTCAACGCGAACTTCTGACATAAGAGTGTTGTATCAATACTCGATTTTCATGTTCTTTTGTTAGGATCTTCTACAAATCCAGAGAGTAGGTTATGTTCCTTTCTAAACAATATAGAGGAAGGCCTGAAGGGTTTAACACTAACAAGGCAGCTCACTGAATTGGCCCTCATACTTCATGTAGAATATACGATTGTTAAATTTATGCCCTTGTACATTCATCTGTTATTTCAACATTCAAACAGTTCTGTCATATTACTAAACTTTTGAACGTAATATGAGATAGGTATACGTAGTTGGTGAATCTGGCATCCAGTTGGAACTCAAACAAGCCGGTATAAACTACCTCGGAGGCCCCGTATGTTCTATACTATATACTTATCTCGATGTTTAGTGTTTGCTGAGATTTCTGTTTTCGTATGGATTGTCATTGTTTTCGGCGATCTGAAGAAAAGGTAGTCATACTACTCCATTTCAAACAGTTAATTGGTGCATAATTCCAAATCGCTTGTCAATTATGCTCACGTCTTTGTACTTTTGAAGGAAGATGGAGATAAAAGAATCGATCTCTCTCCTGGTCAGCTTATGTAGCACGATCCTGATGTATGTCAGCACCTGTCTATGATATGATTGCTCCATGCCATACCAATGTTGTCTTTTGAAAGAGTATTTTTAATTTGTTATTATTATCATTAGTATTATTTTCCCTCTTTGTTTCCTGTTTTCTCTTCACCATAGACCTGACCGAGTCTGACAGAACAAACTTGCTCTGTGTAAAGGTGGCAGCTGTGGTGGTAGGGTTTGATCGTTACATCAACTACTACAAGCTTCAGTAAGCCTTCTAATACCTCACTACTTGTTTTCATGGGCAACCGTTCGAAGCAATATTATTCTCGCTTTCATGCACAGTGATAAGGGAGACATACGTTTCCTTGGATGATGAATGCTGATTCAAATCACGTTGCTCAGTTCATAGTGTCACGATTGGCCACGTACGCTACTCTCTGCATTCGTAAAAACCCTGGGTGCATGTTCATTGCCACGAATTGCGACTCCGTCGGCCATTTTACAGAATGTCAAGAATGGGCAGGTATTTTCTTTCTTGATCTCGATTGCTCAAGCTCGATTTTGTGAAGATATTGTATTCCTGAGTCGACGGATTTGTTGGTTTGATGTTTACTAAAGTTTATAACTTGGCAACAATTAGATTATGAGGATCCAAATGGGCAAGAGCGAATGCTTACTGTTGAAGGGGTGGTGGTATATACAGGGGGTGGATGCATGGTTGGTGCTATCAAAGGCTCAACGCAGAAGGAGCCTCTTGTGGTCGGCAAGCCCTCGACATTCATGATGGACCATGTTGCATCGAAGTACATCATCCATCTTAAACCTATGACTATTCTCTCTCCATTTAAACACGCGTCATCGGATTTCTTAGAATATCTACCCGCTTGTGGATGAAACAGTTCTGATTAGCTTGGTGGCGATGTGGCAGATTCAACATCAAGACATCGCAGATATGTATGGTGGGGGACCGTCTAGATACCGACATCCTATTCGGCCAAAATGGGGGTTGCGCAACTCTCTTGGTTCTTTCAGGTAATTACTACTGAATTAACCACTAAATTATGAGGAATGCTTGTCGTTCTTTATTTGGGTGCACTGCTTACAAACGTATTGTCATGTGTAAGAAGCTAATAAGCTGGAACTTTGCAGGTGTAACCACGCTGGAGGCGTTGCAGAGTGTTGATAACAAAATTCAGCCTCACTACTACACACACACAATGTCAGACCTTCTGACTGCTAAGGACCTGGCCAATGGACTGCACTCGAGTCTCTCGTAGTGTGCAGCAAGACACCACCTAATCTTACCAATATTGGTAGCAAATTTTATGCAGCATTTTGTGACGACTACACAAAAGGGAGCAGGAGCTTTTGTACCTCCTGGTACTACCTGTGGGTTCAGGCAATCGAGACCAAGACTCATGTGGGTTATATTATTTTCAAGTCTCATTCTTTCCACATCGAAACTTTTATCAAGTTCGATGTGCATATTGATGTTTCTACCATTCTTTAGCTCTTGTCTCTCAGTTAAGCAGTAGCTTATGTAGCTTAATGTTTTAATTCAGCTTTTCGTGAGCCGAGAGGAGATTCTCTTGCTTGATTCGTCGTTGATGTTACTCAAAACTGCTCAATGAATACAACTGCTGATGGTACTTCTGGAGAGCTTACAAATCTGTTGCTCAGTCATATCATACGTATTGCTCAGTGTACTCCCTGAGGGTCCAGGTGAACAGATAGTTTACCAGTGAGCAATTAACTATCAACTTCAAGGATGGTGAGAGACATCTGCTAACAACCAGGTACTACTGGTTCTCGTGAAGTGGAGAGCATCTAAGATTCTTCTTACAAACTTCTCTTTTTTGAATTTTAAATCTTACTGTCTTGTTATTATTTTTAATTTTTAATTTTCGTAAGAAATTACTTATTACTATTTTATTCTACCTTTCAGAATGCCTTGAAATATCTTTAGATTCCAGGGGTAGATTTCACATACAGGACTAGTACAAGTTGAAAATGACAGACTAAATTCATAGGCCTCTACTACTTACAACCAGTTGTTTGCTCAACCCAATGAATGACGCCAGCATCCACCCACTTACTGGTCTTCTGCCACGTGTCAAGGCCAGTGCAGGAGCATGTACTCTATTGTATGGGAATATGTTTTTTGAAAAAAAGATTTTTTAAATATTTTATAGTATAAATAGAATGACAACATAATGTAAGTGAGAGTGGCGGTTGAGTCCATCATGAGGCCATAGTCCACCTCCTTGGCCTTTTCCACTATAAGTGCATGTGGCATCTTCCTTTGCACAAGTCCACCCTGCATTATGGGCTCATTGTCCATTGGCAGTGCTTCTAAAAGTCACACTTTATACACAATTGCAAATCTTTGTTCCTTTGAAAAAGCAAAGAAAGAAAGAAAGAAAGAATCTAGAAAACTCCATGCCATTGGATACACACACAGAGATATATATATATATATATATAAATCTTCAGTTCTAGAAACATTGATATTTGAGGATTTTCAAGGGTCAAAACAATCATGTCTATGTAACTGGTGATACAAGAAAAAGAGTATGTAAGTTGAAAAATATGGACATCCATGCCAACCAAGTACAAGACATAGTTATGATTCTTGACCCTCTTTTTTGTTTTAAAATGCTAGCATGGCTACTTTTTGAAGTCAGTTGAAATTGGTGACAACATTATCGATAAGAGAGGAAATATCACTTATTCACATCATAGCACTTGGTGTGCATCAATTAATTCCAAAAGGACTTTGTAGCTACTTGAATATATATATATATATATATATATATAGAGAGAGAGAGAGAGAGAGAGAGAGAGAGAGAGAGTTGAAAATCTTCATATAACATGACATCAAGTTTAGTTTCTACAGAATAGAACTGAAATAGAATGGTAGATCAAAATAGAAACGATATTATATTTATAGGTATGTGTGTACACATACTTACAGACTATATGTTTTGACATTTTTTTTTGTAAATAAAGACTAAATCTTCATATTCTTATTTTCATATTGTTTTTCAAAAAATTGGGAATTCTTTTAATATAATATAGAAGAAAAAAAAGTTGATTTTTTTTTTCTAGAAAATTATGCAATAATTCATTAGTCTTTCATGCAAAACATGTATATGCAATAATATCACTATCAAAAATGTGTATATGCATTTATTTTTGATAGTAATATTAGATACAAAAATAAATGCCTCTTCAACTTCGTTGACTTCTTTTTGTGTCTTCATTTTAGTTTTTGGTTTATTTTTGCATTATAATTCAATTGTTTTGATATAATTTAATTTCGGTTCACAAACTTTGCTTAATAAATTTTAATTCATCTTAATTGTGGATTTTTTATATTTTATTTATCTACTTCAGGGATTTGTTTTCATTTTTGATAGTGATATTTTTTTAAAAATAAATCTTGAAACTCATTATAAGCATTCTGATTTATTTAGAATAAAACGAAATTCAATGAAGTGAATTTTATTATTATTTATTATTTTTTCATGTTTGTTATAATAAAATTGTTATAACATTTTTATCAACCTTAATAAAATTTGATTTACCAAAATTTAAATGAAATTTTATTTAATCTACCATAACCTGTATCTGTATTAAATTCCATTCAAACACATGGATGATCCGAAAGTGAAACAGAAAGTAATATTAATTCGTTCGTCTAAGCTGACCTGGCAAGAAGCAAAGGGAGTGTCACGTGTCAGTCCACGTCATCTCCAGTGATGGTGGTACAGCCGTGCAAGGACATGGAACGTTCCAGCATCATGGTAAACGAATCCAAATGAGAGCGAGTGCCACGTGGCATTGCCATAGTGAACCCCGTTTGGTTGGCAAAGAATTACGCGGATAATTCATTCATCAAAAATTTCATCCGTTCGTCTGTGTGTCTGTCAGACTATCCAAAGGACCCTCACAAACAATAAATTAAAGCATGGAATTGGAGGCTCCTAGAGAGGGTCCCCTAAACACCGCCAAATCTAAGCCGCCATTGTTAGCTATCAACCTTTTCGTATTTATAGATAATGATATTGGTAGTTGATTAATGCGGGTGAAGTTGCATAATTAGTAGTCTTGAGATGAGAATCTTATCAATGGCCAATCATTTGCTATGAAGTTTATGGATGTTGGATGAATTACTCCTTTTTGCTTATGCTTTGTTTTTACTATCACTTGGTATTGATTCATATTAATTACCAATCACGTCAAATTCAACCGGTTGAAATTCAAAATTTTAATTATAATTGGAAAATATACTTATATATGTATATGCAGTCATGTATGCACGTGTAAATTTAGTAACCATTCATGGCTTTAATTTACCCATTTCACTACTTTTAAAAGTTAAAACAAAGGTTTTATTTTTAAAAAAAATTACAAAAATAAAAACTGATTAAATTGAGTTTGTAAATCTCTAAAACCCATAAAAGTGTGTGTGTGTGTGTATATATATATATATATATATATATTCACATATATACACACAAGAAACTTTAGTAAAATTGCGAACCCCATTGATTAATATTGTGGTTATGAATCTTCCAACTACCTTTAAGGATGTGTTCCCAATAAAAAGAAGAAAGAAAAGAGAAGAAAAAACCAATTTTCAAAAGCTTATATTGAGGTCTATTATTTATATTATATTTGTATTGATACCTTTGACAAGACATCAGTAGGATGCTTAGCTAATAGGTATTATTCTTTTTCATTTCCTCCTTTCCTTCAAATAAGCTAACTTCTTCCAAGTTTTATGCTTCATTGATTGTATCCATTATTTTGACAGAACAAATTAACATATTGGAACTCAATACTGATACTCTCCAATTTTATTTCATAGAGCTTGTGCTTAACTGAGGATTGACAACATTCTTTCATTTGTGGTGTTTATCTAGGCTATCCATGCGTTGATAGGTATGCCATGGTGCCATAAAAGTCCACCTTACAATTACAGGTCAGATATCCTGTACAGAGGCCCCCACTGACTTATCCCTGATCCGTCATTCAAAATGCATGTATTCAGTATGCGAAAGATTGAGACCATTTACCACATCAGAAAGTGATTCATAAGGAAGCAGTTCGATGCTCGCTGTAGAGACTGCAACATCTCACACAAGACTTCCACACAACAAGTCGTGAGTAGGGATAACGTGTGGCTAGAATCAAACACAACGCAAGTGTCTGTAATACCTAGATGGAGAGGGAGAGAGAGAACTCAAAAATGGTGTTCACATCACTGCCTTGAAGGGCATCAGGTAAATAAATATTCGAGGCTAACTTTCTCATAAATATGTTGCCACCATATCCGTTTACTCAAATACTGTGGATAGATCCAGGAATCAGGTATCACCACTGTTTGAGCAATGCGTGTACATTTGTGGCTGGTACCTGATGATTTACAAGATTAGTGTTATCGGTTAAGATTTTTTCACAAATGATGACAGATTCGGTCGACTGCTATCCAGTGAAACAGAAATGTGTCAATGTACTGCAAGAGGGACGGCCATTCTGTGAAAATCCATCTATACGCTTGCACTTGCATTACACAATATACGTTTTTTGGAAGGCGGCAAACAAACTGACACAACTGTCTCCATCTGCATTATGCGAGCCAAACCATAAGTACACCTCCCGTATACGTGCATGGAATTCTTGAGTACATTCAGACATAATCCTAGCAGACTGCTTCTCGTTCGCTTGAAGTCCGTTTCAGACCATGGAATGGACAACATTTCAAACGACACAAGAGGTTGAAATTGGGGTCAAAACCAACTTGAAAGATTATAATTTCGTCCGGTTTCTAAGTCCGAAACGGACTTGAGTGTCAGCAAGCATCACTCTTACCACTTGCCAAGAATGCCTGCTGAGTAAAACTGAAAGTAATTTGATCATACATTCAATTCATAAGATAAACCACAAAACGACATTAGCTAGTTCAGACGAGGGAGTGAAGCCATGTACCCACTGAGAGCAGCAATGCCAACACCCAGGCCGATGGCTGTGGTTCCGGTTCCATAATCGACAATGATACGTAGACCCTCTTTCTTTCCAAATGTACACGGTTGCCACAAGTAATCCACGAACTGAATCGATCCAAGAAATTACAGATAGATCGTTCTCTCAGCAAGAACCACTAGATAAGCAAGAGAATTTAACCGCAGAAAAGTAATTACTACAAGAGACACATTGATCTCTCGGCTCAACAAATTTCTAGAAACTAAGCTCATTTCACATTTCCATGATGAATGACAAAATATATCTGAAGGTAACAAGATTGTCTTCGGAACCTAATCCGACATGGCAGTCACCAGCACTCTCGTTCAAGCTGGCCACATTCCTTTCGTTTCCACCAACAACCTTACCTGGAGCCATTCTGCTAAAAGATATTGAGGATTCACGTGATGGTTTGCTATGTAGCGAGATGATACAACAAGAATCACCAACTGATTGTGCAGCATAATTGTGGAGCATTGAATGCCTGTCTACATATTCTGAATGAGGTATGTCAGGTAACCACATATACCTACCACTAGATAATTCCCAATAGCAACTGCTGGCCGCTTTCCTCGCAGCAAGAAGTGAGCGCTCATGTCAACTTCTGCGCATAAAACGGAGCGCACACCTACACCAGCCGTGTGTGCACTTTAACAACCTCTACTTGTAACCAATCAACTATTTCACCATGTCTTGAGATGAACAAATTACCTTCTAATAAAAATTTAAAACCTTTATCTGCAATGTGTAAATCAAATGCGTCCAAGTCTAGGAGTTTAAGATAAAACAGGATTAAAGTTGGAAAAAAACATTAGGGATCTGCACTTCACATGTTCTGAATGGCTATCAAATAGCATCATCATCTTCAGAAAAAGTAGTAGCTGCTAACGACCAACCCATAGGCATCGGCTGAACAAATGGCTCACAACATCGGTGACTCCATGCGCTTGTAGAAGTGGAACGAGGACATCCGAAATGCGGAGCTTGTTGATTCCTAAGGCAGGGTGAAGCAAAATCATCTCAAATCACGCGGAAACAAGAGTACCGGGGACCTTGTGCTTCTTCCGAGAGCCAACGTCTTAACCCTACCTGCCACCTTCGTCGCTATGGTCGCCGCATTAGGCAGAAGCCATGGCAGGCCTGGGATTGATTGCCAGCCATGAACCTCCTTAGAACTTACCTCTCTGCTCTCCCAACACCATCCAAGCACTTCTCACTCTCGACCTTTCTCTCCGTTGTGTAATTTTAAGTACTTAAGTTTCCAATTGCATCTAATTTCAAATTACTGCTGAATGCAAAGTCTTCCCCTCAAAATTTACTTACGAGGTTTGGTACGTTCGATGTCATGACTGTCCATCGTCATTGAGGACGAGTGCGATCGTTTGAAACTAATCGTTGTTAATTAATGCAGAAGTACGATTTTTTTCACTCATTGAAGCAGGGTTTGGATCTCGGCTAGCCCCAAAATATAACCTGTGACCATAGCCGCACTCCTCTTACTTGATATGCTTCGAATCAAACCATTATCAATCTTGTTCCAGTTTCAAAACCCAAATTATTCCCATCTATTGCGAAACGAAACTACGCTTGAATGCCAATTCGTTACGTGGGTCAGAAGGGACGAAGACAATGAAAAGCTTACTTGACGCGCAAGAACGGGACTCGAGCGCACTTGTGTCTGACGCAGGGAATTCCCCCAACAGAATCCTCTCAACTACGATGAAAAAATGAGGACGCTACTCGCCTTGCGTCCAACGCAATGCTGCAGGTTGGTGAAGCGCCCCATGAGTGTGCTGCCGCAGTGTCATAGCTGCATTCGCAGCTTCCTCAAGACGTTAGGTGAGCTAACCCACGTGATACCACGAGCTCACCTCTCTCTGCATGGACATCCGCGCAACGGAGCTTCACCGGAACCACCTCTGATCGCCATTCGTCGAGATGATGAAAAGAACGAACACACTTTTGTATGCTGGGTCTGTACACCTGAATGTTATTTTGCTCTTAATCCCGTTAATTTCTGAGAAATAAATCGACAAAATTGTGGGTTGCAAGAGAATTGTCCACGTTGTTCAACATTTTTTCCTCTCTGCTCGTTAGTAGCAACGTGGGACAATACCAACAACACCAGAAAACTCTTCATTTACGAATTAGGCCTTGCGGAACAGATGCGGACAAGCACATTCCGATCCCGACTTGATCGAATAGACCCCCCGCCCCAACCATATGGACCCAAAAAATCCAGCGGACACAATAGCATTCCATTTTGGATTGCGTAGCTACATACGCTCCACCGAACTGACAAAAGTTTCATTGCTGAGTAACAAAGGACGGCGGGATCTGCAGTAAAACACGGTTGTGGCGCCTGCGACCGTTACCCGCGTGGTTTTGTTTTCACTGCGAAAGGACGGAGTTACGAAGTCCGGCTACCATAAAGTAACTTATTTACTTCCTTATACAGTACGCTGGAGGGCCTCTGTTTTCTCGGCCTACAAAGAGCGAGGGCCTCACAATACCCAGAGTCCTCTGTTTCGACATTGCCCCCCTCGTCTCCTTGTTCACATGTTTGTAGAGCACAACTGACTCCCACCTGGCGCTATATACATACCGTCTCGCGGACTTTTTCACAATTGGGTAACGGTTGCTCTTGCCATTGGGTCTGTGCACGCATCGGCCACCCTTTTCTATGTACCTTGGGAGTTAAACAGAGATCAAGTTGTTTGGGCGCTGATTGTTGTGCCACAGTCGTGATTGTAGGTTGTTCAGGGATCCTCGTGGCTCTTCTGGTGGTCGATCGTTTTGATTGCGTGGTGACTAGGGGATTAAGGTTCTCGTCTGGTAGTTGATGGTAGGTTTGTGGAGTTCGTTGTGTTGGAAAGATAATCGTGATTTTAGATTCCTTTGCGTCCAACACTGGTGGAATCCTCCAGGAGCCTTTTCGTACCCAAATGTTAGGGTCGCAAGGTGATTGAGACTGGTTAGGGTGTGTGAGTGTCGTGTTTTTTTGGGGTTTGTTGGTGTTGGAAGCGAGCGAGAGAGAAAAAGAGAGGGAGAGAGTGTGTGTGAGAGAGGGAGTGCGGGGGGGCTGGTGAATGAGGAGTCTATCGATTTATTCACGCGAAGCTGAGTGTCACTTATCAACCAGTGGCCTTCCTGACGCAATCGTCGCGATAGGCCCTTGCTTCATCGCTACCTCCATACTTTCTTTCATGGTCCCTCATCACGAGCTTATCACAATACCATAACGACGAAACAAACAAGAACGCAAGGGCGAATTTTGAGTTACTCGATTTGACAGGAGACGTAATCCGATGTTGTCTATATTGATCTCTACGGTTCGTTTGGAATCCCTGCTGTGTGATCCCACCACTCGAAATTGTGGTTTCTTTCTCCCATCTTCACATTGAGAGAGAGTCTTGAAAGGGGTTTTCTAGAGACCCGAGAATCTCTACGCCTTCATCTTCCAGCTTGCGGGGTCCCGAGCTTAATTGCACTAGCTGGAAAATCTGGTAATCAGCACGGGATCGTGCATCACAATTGGTTGTCCCACGATGCCGGGACTTCGGAGACAGCCAAGCGTTGGTTTGTACACGAACTCTACTCACCATACCGGCATACAAATCCCTGCCACGGAGCATCAATACTTATGGGGCCGCGAGAATTCAATCATGTTTCGGAATCCGATCACCACCCGGCAAGCAGTTCCGCGCCCACCCCAGTGGTTGACACAGGGGAACAATTATCTGGGTGTGAAGCCTGTGAGCACAGTCGTGCCCGCAGCTCCCGCAGTGCCAGCATGTTACGGCAGCAATGAGAGTGACGACCTCCAGGCAATGGTGCACGATTTCATAGAGAACGATCCTTTGGACCCCAGTGGCGGAATAGAAAACGATGGGCCTATCCCTGGCAAGAAGGTCATTGACGCATTACAGGTACGGTAGTTGTCAAGTGTAATGCTGGTTGCTCCATTCTTTATTGTAATCGATCCCCGTACCCCGGCAGCTATGATCCAGGATCGTGGTCTGTGATTCTTGCAAAGGATTTGTGTGCGAGTGGATCTGAGCTCCAGCCTCGTGGTGTCTGCAGATGCGGATTTCCCAAAACAGCGCTCTAGAACGAGAATTCTTGACGGAGGTGAAACTGCTCCTGCTCTCCATTAACGCAGATTCGAACCTTGTATGTAAGCCTGAGGGCTCTGATTGCAAAGGAGGGTGCGTGAAGCGGTTTATCGTCAAGCATCTCAAGGTTGCCGGTTACGATGCTGCTGTGTGCAAGTCCAAGTGGCTAAGCTCCGGCCGTGTCCCTGGAGGTATCATCTCACATCCTTATCCCCTCTCGAACTTTGGCAATGTTGAAATCTTTTACAAGAACCCTTTCATTTTTCAATAGTGCTCTTATTCCAAGAATTATACCTTAAGATGTGATTGAATTTCGTGCGTCAAAGTATTCACATGGCTGCTTCTGTATCTCTCCTGCAGGTGAGTACGAGTACATCGACGTGGTCTTTGATGATGACTCGCTGGAGGAACGGCTCATTGTGGACGTAGACTTCCAAGCCCAGTTCGAGATTGCAAGACCCACCCAGCAATACGAAGCTGCTTTGAATGTCCTCCCTGCCGTTTACGTAGGCTCCACCTCCAGGCTTCAACATATTTTGGAAATCATGTCCGAGGCTGCAAAAGAATCCTTGAAACAGAGTGACATGCATCTTCCACCCTGGCGCACGCTCGACTACATGAGCTCGAAGTGGCTGTCAACTATTGAAAGGAAAGTTGATCCAGCCTCACCCACCGTAACCCCCCGCAGCTATCGTTGGCAGGAAAACAAGATGCTCTTCCCATCCGTAGCAAAGCAGTGTGGCGAGCAATTGAGGCTCACAAAGAGCTCACTCATTGCGGAAATGAAATCGTCTGGAGCCGTCAGCAAGCTCACTCGTACACGGAGCTCGCATGCGAACCTGCTGAACCGAACTGCCCTGTAAATAACTCGGTCGATGGCGCAAGATTGCATCAAACCTTCATCCCGGAGTTGTTCTTTCTACGGAGTGTTTTGCTAAGCTCTCGAGTCTTTTTATTTTTCTTCTAAACATGAGAGAACAAAATTTTGATATCTCTTTTTGCAGTCTACAATTTGATTTAGAGCTCTAGAATTCCGTTTTGGAAATTTAGGATTGTGATAGTCCTAGCTGGAGCAGCCCTGCGGTTGTGTTGGTTAAATACAGAGATTTGTAGAGAAAGGGTGCTACTAGCAGCTGGACTGCAACGTGCTGATGCACACTACTTACACCAAAAACAAAAAACATTGCGGCAACCTTACCCTGTCACTGGCAAGCCACGAAACATACGAGTCTTGCTGGATGACCTCGAAGAGTTTTGATAGGATTCAACTCACTACTGGACACACCAAGTTGAACAGTCTCCTTGAAAAGACTTGACAGATTGCCAAGGTTTGCCCCGCAGTTGCCTGGTTAGAGGCTGTTCCCATAGTCCTGCAGGCATCTGTTTTTCTTTTTCTTTTTCTTTTTTTTACGTTTTATAGTACGAAAGACTTATGTATAGACAATAATTAGGTTATCTTTACTTGAGACCTCACGGAGACGAGAAAACTTAATGATCTTCACAGATTTCGACTCTTTTTAATAAACTGCTGTGCGCCATCAAAGACGACTGGTTGCTTGCTTTCAAATATTTAAGGTTATTCTAACCTCGCTTTCCCTTATCTCATTCACTAGTGCCTTGCCTATGTACCCCACTTCATTTCCTGTGCAAAATCGCCCAGTACCTTTTGACTTGGGACTACTTCCCAACCTTGACTGGTTATTAACAACGTTGTGCACAGACCGAAGATTTTTTGTCCTACACGTTCTTCTGTAGCACCAGGCAAGTTCTGTACAACTTCTGATATTACCAAACATTGCAATGCTTGTGATTCTAAACGCTGATTGTACATGAGTTTATAATTATTGTGCTAAATGTGGAGTGATCAACCGTTCCCACCAAGCAGACACCGCATTCAATGCTCAAGAATTTGGGGGGGAATCTTTCAGCACAATACGAATAACGACACATCCATACTAGTGTGTCCAAGTGTTGTGGGTGCCTTTCATTTACAAGCGGCTTAATAGTTACTAAATAAACAATCATTCTACAGTAGTTTGTGACTAACCTACTGCTGTGGATTGTAGGTCCTGCACTCTACGAGACTGATCCCCTGTATCTCTCCTCCAGAAGTGTGACAAATGGCTTCTTTTGCCTGAAGCCGTTGGCGCGTCACTCAAGACCCATCGGATGCTGAATGAGGGTTCGGCAATCCAAGCTCACAAGTTAGTTACCTCACGACCCAGCCTTCTCAATCTGCGAAAGCTGCAAACTGAGTTAGAGCTCTGTAAGGGTCGTGGCAGCGGAGATGATTGCCTCGGAATGGGGGTAGGCTTGGAGAATCGTGCATCATCGTCATCAACTGCCAGTACTTGTTGGGGATCTGTGCCGCATTGCTGCTGCTTCCTTTTTGCTGTCTCTCAGTTTTTTGCCGAAACGCTCTCAAGTCTCCAGGATGTCCTCAAATCCTGATCCTGCCAGATTGATGATTGTGAAAAGCTGGCATTTCACTTCACTCTGCAATGAAAGTATTTTCCGTGTTATAATTGAGAAAACTGAGAGGGAAAAGGTGGTTGGCCATGGGATTTCAATCAATCCACAAGGTGCCCAGAATGACGCTTTACTTTCATTAAAAGCTGCCACACCGGAGACTTATTCCACATACAAGGGTACATGATAGTATAAATTATTCAACTGATTGCATGCACAGGACCTCTCACCACGCGAAGGCACCATCTGCTTTTGCTCATTAAAACTGGAAGTTTTGAAGAAGATCAACTGAAAAACCAAATAATTTAATAAATATCTGTTTGGTCAGTCAATTCATATTATTTTAAATTATACACTAGAAAGTACAGGATACAACAATTAAGACTATCCATTGCATGGATTGAATCTAGTACATCTATCAACCTATTGGCAGACATGGATTTACAGTGTTGTTAACAAATATAAATAAATAAAATTGTAAAGAACATTTGGTTCTGTATAGAAAAATACTTTGAACGTTCATTGTAAGATCATTGTTGCAATTAATCTAAAGTTGTGTGTCAAGACTTTTACAAATCACATCATTATCTAAATCATCAATGAATTATTGCCTACGGATGCACTTCAACAACAAAAATGATGTGATGTTACAACCAAAAAAACGTATCAAGAATTGAAAATTTCATTCATATAATGAGACATCCTTATGCTTTCTACAATCCTTGTATGACATCCATATAAAATACACAATGTGCTTTTAGAATATCTAAATATGAGGGAAATTGAAAAACACATAACAAGACGCTTTGGCATTGAGTTGCTGGAGCTTAGTTTCCAAATGTTTAAGAAATGCTTCATTAAAATTTGTTTTCAAAAGTATATAATCCTGAGATATTTTGCAACATTCCTGCTTGTGTCATACACAAATCTTTGAAATTCTGTCGACAATTTACTCAATGAAATGAATGTCTTGAAACTTAATTCAACTTTTCAGTAATCCAGGTACCCTGTTAAATCAGTATTAGTAATTTAAAACAGAACAGTGGTTCTTGTTTCTTTTCATTACAGCAACAACAACGACAACAACAAAATACACTCATTTTTCATTGATAAATGACCTTATAAACTTGTATATTATTTTCTTGTGTAGAAAACTGTTTTGTACCAATTTATTAGATTCTTTCACAAAAAGAAATCCAATCAGTTTAACATGACTTTTCAGGTTTCTCTTCAAGATATAAAAAAATATTTTTTAGCCCAATTTTCTAACCAAAACATGGAAACTCATCATCACAAAGAACACTTTTGCTGATCTCAAATGCTGAAAGGAGACATGAAAACACAAGACAAAAATAGAAAATTAAAAACACATTAATATTGAGTAAATATCAAACTTCATCATATACAAAACAATCACCTCTCTGGATTGTTAGCCAACTGATGAATCCTGAGATTAGGGTTTGGACTTGGGCCCATTCCCAGCACCCCAATTGCATGCTCTCCTCGGATGTGTGGGGCAATCTCGGAAGCTGTTCACCGAAATCAGGGTTGCAGATTGTCGCTCTGCGTCAGGTTGGGTCCTGTGAAGTCTGCATCACCGAGTCTTACAGGCCTTGGTGCCGGTGAATTGATCGGTTCTGTGCACATTGCAACAAGGTTCGCAGCTTGTGATGACCTTCACCTTCTTCCAGGTGTGGTCTTCATCTTCCGCTATTCCGAGGTCGATAACAAAGCCATTCTCCGCGAGATTATGCTAACGGGGCGATCAATGTGGCACACACACCTCATGCTCTCCATCTCACCCACAGCACAGTTTAGTTCGATCAGAGTCAGCTTTGAAGTTAGCACCACTGCTAACCCAGAGCAGCAAATCCAAAAGCTGACTTGCGTCATTAAGTGTCACTGTCCGACAGGTTCGTAGGACAGGTGTTAATAAAAGAGAAAATGAATATGATTCGACGAAAGATTTTGATGCCCGTGCTTGTCATTCCTAGGGTGTCGCATCATCTCCAATAATGAGAACCACTCTCGTCGCCTGTCCAAGTCACCACAATACGGGGCAATATCTGCCTCGTCTCCAGAATAGTAGATACGATCGAGCGGAGCTTGCGGGTGTATGCTCTTGTTTGTTTTTGAATTTCCGAACATTTTGTGGACATTTTGCCATTTTGTGAAGTCGGCAATTGTAGAGTCGAAAGTTGGGTGTGCGCCGAGTAGTATGAATGCTTCGGTAATTTGATTGCTCCCATGTGGAAAGCATATGTCATGCCGCCTGCGTGGATGCTAAAGCACCTCATGATGGTGGTAGTGTTGGCGATGATGCAGAAGGTGGGGATGGTGAACACAGTGCAGATGGTGGTGTGATGAAGCTGGGATAATTGGAGGCCAGCCGGTCGCATTCAAAGCGGTAGAGGAGCACGGAATTGGTATGTTGTGTTGATGGATTTTGACCTGACAGCAGAGGTTGTGTGTCAGTTTCGGAGTTCCGTGTCGGTTGAGTCTGGATCAGGATTTCCTGAAACCTGTGTGATGGATTTGCGTGGTGAACGATGTGACGGGGTTGAAAGATTTTTGGTGGTTCGTTAGTCGCAACGATTATGGTAGTGCATTTTCTTTGAGCCTGACAACTTTCAGCTTGGTTTTATTAGAGCATGTAGCAAGTTGCGGAATTCGTCGAGTTCGTGGATCAGTGAAAGCGACAATGATTTGCACGATTCCAGAGCCACGCGCAAGTTGAGATTTTATCCGCAGTTTCAGTGGCCTTCATCGACGACCCTTACTCGATGGATTTCGAGTCTTCCATTTCACTCCAAAACAACATCTCAGTGATCACCGAAATGTTTGCTTTGCGAATTCATTCCATTCCTGCATTTCCAAGTACTGTGCCGTGAACCATCACCGCTTTAACCCCTCTAATGCAGCACAGAGGATTGACTGTCTTCCTCACTTCAATCACAACCTGAACTGTAAGCCTCAACATAAAGGACCTCGTTGAACATTCAGCGTCAACAATGAGAGCTGCGTTAGATGCAGTTATACGTGGAAGATGGAAGCAGTGTCGAAGTCAAGCACGTAGATTTCAGGTCGTCTGCTCTGCGAAGAAGACTACGACCCAGGCCACAAGGATTGTCCATTCACCCTTCGATTCAAGCTGAACCAGCAAGGATCATCAAGGATCATCAAGGATAGTGGTCGAGGTTGCAGATTTGAGTAGAATTCTGAGACATGACTCCTTTGGCATGCAATTGTGCATACACTAATTAACTAACTAGTGTCAAGTGTCAACAGACTGACGTGAACATGTGGAAGCCAAGCATATGGTGCTGGTGCTGTCGCTGCGGCATTGCGTTGGTGATGTGAGCCATCGCGTGCGCGTCTTCGTTGCAAATCGTTCGGTATGCACGTCGCCGCTTTCATCCATCCTCTGGTGGATGAAGGATGAATGATTGCATAGAAGGCTATGAAGTGATGGATGTAATAACAAATGATCAGCAATTTTTAAAAATTGATCAGTATATATATACTCAATACTCTCATTCAACAAACGCAAATTCCTTCTTGACACGCGTGAACCTCAATAACATCCAGATTATATCCCTTTACTAATCAGAATACCACCATTTTAGGATCCCATTTCTCTAGGTCCTGCATGAAAATGGTTGTGGATCCAGAGCTTTGTTCCTTCAAGGATATCCCCATGCAGTGGTCGTGATTTGGATCGATCACCTGGTGCTGTAGCAGGCAAGTTGAGCAAATTGCTGACGAGTTGATGCTGGTGACAAAGGTTGTGTTTAATGCAGAATCTACTCAGTGTGATGGATCGTTCATCAATCTGAAAAACTTTACTGGAGTTTGCCGAGATCCTCACAGCTGAGGCGGAGCATCTTGCCGAAAGGAGCAAGCTTAAGTATGCTTTAGGATATGCTTGAGCTTCCTGACTCTAAACCTTCACTCCATTTCGGAAGGTGGTAACATATCCAAACGTGTGGTGGCCGCATGTCCCTGCATGGCTGACGACGAGGTCGCAGCGGAGGCTGGTAGCTCCAGGGCTAGAGTGGAAGGTGGGACAGCGTTTTCAGGTCTCATGGGCAGATCAGCATGCAACGTGGCCTGTGCTGAGTCTCTTTCCTTGACAGGCAAAATGTCTTGTGTTGCAGTCAATTTCAAATTGATCAATGAAGTCATGAAATGTACTTATCTGAGGACGCGGCCCTGAAGGCGCATCTCCTCGCATGTCAGCACTCTCCATGTGAGAGCCAGTCCAATGAGTTGCTGGATAAGGGGTTGTGCTCCTAAGGTCGCTGGATGTAGACTACTTGTCACCGTCTCGCCTTACAGCAGAGACTATTTCTTCACCGTGGTCATAAATTTTTGGCTGGGCGTTGTCTCGGATGTTACGCCAGTTGTGTTTTCGAGAGACAATGTTCTCTCAATGCAAAAGCCAGAAAGACGATCTCAGGACCCTCTCAATTACATTGACGTGCAGACCTCGTCGGACGCTTGTTCTGAAAATGACGGTATGCCATGTCAAAGATCTCTCCGCATGCCTTTAGAGTTGGCCGCAGCAGTCTTATCGAAGACGAAGTCCTCAACATAATGAAGTCCTTGTGAAGATGATAGGCAGCTGATAGACAGTGTCTCTGTGCAATTATTTGCAAATGTCGTAGGGCATTCCGCTGTAACGAGATTCCAGAATGAGTTTCTTCACAGCAATCAGGAATCGAAAGAGCTTCGACAGAGCAGCTCCTTTAAATGCAGCGACATTCCAGTAAGGAGATGGAGAAAGAGCAAAAAGAAAAAAAGATCACATTGTTACAAGTTCGTCTTAAATCTCATCACTTCAAATCAAATGCCTCTCTCCATCAAGGGTGAAGACAAAGTCGTTCAACCAGGAGACCAAACGCAAAAGTGATGTTTACATTCGACATGCTCATCTCGAAATCTTTCTCGTCCTATTATGTAGTCACAAATCAAGCAGCTGACTAAACCTAAACAATGTTATTGGGGTTACTGAGACCATCTTCTGTTCTCAGTTCCGCTGAGGCATCATTAATTGCAGCGTTTAACTGCGCTATCTTCTCATTCAGGTTCTGCCGCATTCTCTGGAGATCACAGAACTCAACGTTGAGTCCTCAATCAAGTTTTTCAAAGTCAGCAGGAACTTGAAATATGGGTTTCGGTGCTTCTCAAATGAGAGCACCATGTAATCTAAGAAAGAAAGCCTAACCACGTCGAAAAAGGTCGCCTCCTATCACAACAGCAAAACAACCTAGCTTCATACTATCTGATCATTGCCGTTAAAACATGCCAAGCTCTGTTAAGTAAAAAAAGTAGATAAATAGGAACTACTGCTTAGCATAACAGGGGTAATGCAATGTGCTATTAGCTAAGCCGATAGATCCAAGGTGTTCTTGACATGAGCAAGATGATGCCAAGTTAGGCGAACAGATTCCCCGAATGTTTCTTGCATCGATGCAGCAAACATTCCTTTTGGGAATTTAGTGGAGACTCAAAACCTCACAACATTAGTAGCTTGAAAACGGTTCATCCATTATAAACAGGTAAAAAAGTTGATTATGAAAAAGCAGGCATATCAGAACAAATGAGATTACTAATCATCTAAGTTTATTTTTCGAGGAGGAACAAACGTTAAAAGAACCCACCTCGAGGCTTTCATCATCGTCCAAGTAACGTGCAGGCCTGTTGGCTGCTGCTCCATCATCTTTTACATTACCTCCCTCTTCCAGGGTCTTAGAGGTCTAGCCTCAACGCACAATACTCACATCGTCATATATGGCATTAATGGGCAAAATGCAATTAGTAGGCCGAATCGACAATCTAAGAATTATAGTTGTCACTTATTCAACCCTCACTTGAGAGTCTTTCCTTCTTGAATCTCTTGAAGTGCACAACAAGGAAGGTTGTAGCAACTACCCGTGGTGCAAGAATGTAACCCAGGACACCAAATACAGCTCCACCAAGTAAAAATCCAGCCACAAAATCACCTGCACCGCCTCCTCTCCTGCCACTTAATCATCGTCAAAGAATAACAAGGCGATAGGCATTCAATTGAGAAACCCACCTCGCACTACTATTTCACTCAAAGATCCCAAGCTTCTACACAAAAAGCAATCTCACATTACTTCGAATTAATTAATAATAATTACCTGCATTCGGCAGACACCGAAAGTCGGCGACAAGAGACATATGATGGCCATGTAACTGCCTGCGGTATCCTCACTCATGTCCTTTGAAAAGACTTGAAGGTGGTGGAAACTGTGAACCACCGAAGTACTAGTCAGAATTGGGACAAATGGCTGTAATCATGAGTGCTGACCACATGTAGCAGCCAAAGCTTGTCATGATTTGATACTGAAGGTTTCATAACTAAGGTCCCAGAAGTAGCAATATTCACCAGCCCTCCAATAAAATCTGTACCACTTACAGTAGGTTATAGAGTTTTGAAGAACATTCAAAGGTATTCAATGAAGTCAAAATCGAATTCCTCGAACATGTAACATAATCTCCAGACAGATATTGGGGAAAGACTGAAAGGAAACTCCTGAATGGGAATCATGTAACCAATTAGCACCTCATTGCAGCGGCAGAGGAGATATACAATCTAATGCTCCACAATCCAAAGTTTTCTAATTTTTTACTTAACTAAAAATCAAGTGTTTCATTAATTGCATTATGTGCCTCTGACTTTGTATGAGCATGGTATAACCAACTATTACCAACTGCATAACTTAATCCGAACCCCTGAAGGTCGATAAGTGAGAAAAGATGTAGGGTTAAATCATCGCTCACTGCTCACCGTTCCACTCCTACAAAGAACGTTCATATTGGGAGTACTCACTTTACAACAGTGGTCTGCTGTAATTCAGAAGCTGTGGAGGACGCTAAACTTAAAGCCTTCCAAGCAATCTTCCAAATAAATATCACAGTTAATATTGATACAGTGTAGCATTACTCTCGGAGTTCCTGACAGCGCAAATCTTGCCACACCACCACAGTTGCCACTCACGCACAATGCTGCACGCTTTTTACCGACGCCCAAATGCAAGCGTCGGCATATGGATGTATGATTCGACACATTCCAAAAGAGTCAAGCAGAGGAGAATTTGAACACAACATATGCAAACCCTAAATGTGATAAACAAAATGTCCAATGAGCAGAAATAAAAACAGAAATGCACCTGGAGCAAGGGCAGAGGCCCTCGCTGCATCATTGTAGTGCAGCGCTGGGGCTATAGCGATTGCCATCAGAGCAGATCTCAACCACAACTAACTCTTCGGAATTGATGAGAGAATTCGAGAGGGAGTGAAGATGATGGGAAAGCAGGAAACGCTGTCTTGGAACAAGGGCGGAGTAAGGCTAACGTAGTCATCTTCAGGGTTGCCTTGCCTTGGATGTGATCCTCCTCCTTCCACTTGTTCTCCTTCATCGTGGGTCTGTCTGCACTTTCTCTGCAGGATATTCTGTCAGGAATACCCAGAAATCCCCAAAATTCCTCAAATCTCTACGGAAATTCTCAAAAACTCCTGAATCGTGTACACTGATTTTTCCACAAATTTAGGTTCATACGGTTAATAGATTGTGCAGCTTTGAATAATTGATTCATCAAGGTTTGGGTTACGGCTGAAACTCGGGGATTACATGCTTCAGACGCTGTGAAAAGGATTAGTGAGATTAGCTTCTACAATGTCTCACAATCCGGAAGTGCCCACAAGTCAGTGCATGGTGCTTTTTGATGCAAGAAGTGCCTAACCCAATTCAAGAATGACTGAATCACTTACGACTTCATCAGCTCTTAGGTGCTTCAGATACATCGTCCAATTTCGACGTGAAGGTGATTCATGGTATGATCGACGGAAGGTAGTCTCAATTGAGAGACCTGGTTTGTGGTGATCAGCAGAACGCGGGCGTTCTCTTAGTACACGGAAGCCATTTCGGTCTTCACATTTATGGATATTTTTTTTTGTGACAGAATTGATCTTTGCTGCTGTATTTGCAACAAACGTTTGTAAGAATTCTAAATTTTTGTTCGCAGAGTACTGCCGACGTGGTACACGCTCAAATTCCTTCTCGCTGAGCATTACACTCCACTGGGATCAGTAGTTACTACCTGAATCACGATTATCCGTGATCGATAGTCGAGTGTCCGTAACTTCTAAATTGACCGCCTTCTACGTGATTCCCTGGAAGCGAAATGACGGAGGAGATAGTCAGCAAATGTCAAGTTCAACAACATCCTCACCATTTGTTTGCCACAGCCTGGTCTGCAAATGAAGGGAACAGCCTCTGTTTACGCTCTCGAGAGACAATGAAACTAATTTTTCCTCTTCGATTGCGTTAACTATAGTCGTTTCTGTGTATGATTCAGATTTATTGCAAAGCATGCAACACAATACTTCCCAATCGAGGTGATTTTCGAGGATGAAAATGTCTTCGATCTCAACCAATTATGTGGTGAACATCCTCTTCACACCAGCCAATCTTTGCACAACCTTCTCAGAAACTTATGAAATTACAGTTCCTTGGCGTTGCTATGAAACTTGGTAAGAAGCTGTGGGAGGTTTTGTGCATTCCTCAAACTTTTCTTTGACTTATGTATTGGTAATTAGAAGATTTACTCGTAGTTCTTTTGGCTTAAATTGTTTCAGCAAACGGCAAACCGCAATGCTAATGCAGTAATTTTGACGAGTTGACTCAAAGCGGGACACTCCCAACCCAGTCAACAAATTGCGCATCTTGCAAGTAGTGCAGTAAGTTGCCTGTAAGCTCCACTGCTTCATCACTTCAGCCTTGAAACTGAATGAACATTATCATGTCTAAAAGCTCAATCCTGGACAATAAGTGTCCGTAGACATATGTACAGATGACATCTTTTGCTGTCCACGTCGACCTAAGCACAACTTGCTAGTCTCTTTTGGTGACAGTTTTGCCAGTCGAATAGCGAGTTATCATGGTGAGGATAAGAAAGCTTATATTTTCTGCAAAAAGTATGACAGTAGTAACAGATTTCTGGTGGCTCAATCTAATTACCAGATTGGTGTGCATAACTGCTATATATATATATATATATATATATATATATATTGTAGAATCACTGTTCTGCAAAGCCCGAGTCAAGGCACTTGATGACCAAGTTCGTGTCCTTCCAAAGAGAAAACAACTTGGAAGAAATTTCTTTTTACCTGCAAGGAACATAATAATCTCGAATTGTGAAACCTTGGTTCCAACGATTGGAAATCGACAAATTTTCAGGCACTGCGAAGTCTGGAATTTATTTTCAGGATTCTTTATCTGAAACAACGTATAATGAATTCACTCAACGAAAGAGGATAATTGGCTTGGTGATTGACTACTGCTCCCTCGGAGCTGAGTCCTCTAATACTTAAGCAGATAGTTTCTTCTGTAGAAAAGGATCTTACTTAAGACTACGCAACTTATTTGCAAAGGTAGCACATCCCATAACACGATTTGTGTAGATTAGTGCATATTACTGCCAACTGGTGCTGCTGCGCTTCTGTTAGCTTCAGTGTCTACTGCCTACCATCGAACCGTGAATAGTCAGGCGTGCAGTTGAAGCCTCCCGCTGGTGTAATGTGTTTGCCACCAAAGAAAGCCATAGCTATGGCTTTGTTGGCAGTGTTGGAGAGGTGGATACCGTCAAAGCTTAAGTACTTCTTGGCAGCCGTATGGCTGATCGAGGTGAGGTTCACTAACTTGTCACCAACTTTGCCAGTTTCCCCACATTGCACTTCCATGTTGAAGTTGTACTTGCCGCCATAGCCGCAGGCTGCCTGCAGCGGCTTCGTCACGTCTGCATCGACAACAATCAAGCGAGATAGGTCATCAGGACTTGAACAACACTATCTGCGCATAACAGTCGCCTGAGTTTTCATCGGCGAGAACATCAAGTGAAGGAAAATTTCATCGGAGCGGGGCTTACTGTAACTCGCGGGGTTCTCGAGAATGTCGATGTAAACATCGTGCAAGTTGCCTAGGTACAAGGTGACGTTGGTGAATTTGGCTCGTAAATCAGCAACCGTGTCTTGGAGAATTTTGTTGTGTGTTGTGGAGATCAGGTTAATTTTCTTCAGACAGCCGTAGGTGTCGTACTCGTCTGAATGATTCGATGAAAACAGAGTTAATAGAGAAGGAATGCATCCCAAAGGTGGCAAGTTCACAACCAAAATTTCTGTGGCATACAGCCCAACCAAACCCGCAATTGCCGTGGTTATGGCGTCCACGACGTCAGGGACAGTGTCTAATCCTTGGCCCGGCGTCAGCTTTTTCTCGTACAGGTCGAAGAAGTAGTCGTGAAAGCCGGCGTACATCACATACAGCGACTGGTTGAGAGAATTCTCGGCAGGCAGAGTTGTTTGCACCACTGTCATAAATCAAGGAGAAATGTGAGCGAAAACTTAGTTGGGTGACATTGTGGTTCATATCATGAACTCTCTTCTTTTTCTTTTTTTGCTGTGTAGCCTGACACATCGAAAACTTACCCGCAGAATCCCCGAAAGTATTTTTGTAGTAGTAGTAGGTCAAGAGGCGAACTGAGTATCGCTCAAACCACTGCACCTGCACATTGAGCGAGAAGGGGGTATTGAAGCCATGATCAGGTTTCCATCCGGTGGAGCTGCGTGAGGAGCCCCCAGCCGATGCGAAGTTTGTGCCATACTCAAAATCTCCAGCAATGCTTCGTAACCACGGGTAATTGGGGCGTCCTCTCACCCCAAACTCTGTCAACATGAATTCAATCACAACGATCACTTTTGCGCGCTTGTTAATGATCCACTAGCAGAACTAGTGTCCAGGAGAGCGTCGGTGACCTTCAGTTTTACGTTATAAGAATGTGGGTACGAGCATCACCTAGATAATCAACCAGAAGCTTGCCGTCGCTCCAGCGATCAGCGGCATGCATGGGGAATTCAACTCCATAGGGAACAAGCTCCGACTGTGCGAACTGATCCGGGAAGGCAGCAATGCTGTTGCCAACGTCCGTGAGCGAGTCACCAAAAGAGTAGACTGCAGGATAAGAGCAGTTCGGGAGAGCCTTGGCGTTGAGTTCTGGCACATTGTAAGACACCACAAGAAGTAGAACTTTCACAGCCCAGATGTGAACACTTCGTTGTTTCCTCTTCGCCATGTCCATCTTCACTTATATGCTTCTGGAGCTGTTAGAAACCGTAATCTAGAATCTGGGCAATTGTGTGCTAGACTAACAGCTGCGAGACCTAAATATTATTGCAGGCTTCATGAGACAGCCAGATGCCAAAATCATTCCCTTCCGACGACAAAATGCTGCGCGCTTCCATTCCTTATATTGAAATCTTGGACGACTTCAGTAGAAACTTTGAATAGATGAGTTTTTTCACATACAGGTGCGTCGGTGATTCATCGACAATTTTTTCATTTCCTACGTGGTTTTTTATGCCTGCTTTACAAATTCGAAACTTGATGATTGAGTTAAGATTGGTCACGAAAGTACGATACCACGAGGTGAGCTGCACTCTTTCAGTGCTTTTAAAATTGATCACGACTAAAGTGGTATTATTATGCACTACTGTGGGTTCTGGCCTCCAGGATAAGGAATGATCGAGTCTGAATTGCAGAGAAACCTCCGGACTCTCAATTATCACACACATGATTACATAGCATTACTATACGGCACTCCGTGTCCCATACATTGCTATGCTTTCTTACTAACCAAATGGCTTGTTTCAAAATATTACTCTTTCGTTCTTACCTTCAATCAACATAAAAAGGTATGTCCATACGGTGCCTGTCACCGTCAACCGGAGATCATGTTGGACTGCGCCTGACATGGAGGCGCAGTGCGCTGTAGGCGGAATTGTTCTAGATTTCTCTGTAGCGATCTGAAAAACTGGCAAGGGCTCTGAAATACTGGCCCGAACACAGACGTCTCAAATTAATATATTTAACCATTCCGATACATTTTAGTCATCTGGATGATAAGTTCAAATCGTAGCCGCGTGATTGGAAGCTCATTTAGAGACTCATATTCTCTTTACATTCCCTAATCATAGAACGGTAAAGGAAAGTCAACGTGGACTATGACTTCGTACACACTGGACAGCTCAATCCAATCTCAACGAACAGGCTTTAGGTAAAGCAACATGATCTAATTAGTGCAATAAGCTACCGTCACAACTATCGGGTCATGCTTTGGTCATGAACCATCTTGGATTCAATTAGGGCGCTTTCATCCTGCCCCACTCAAACTCCAGTCCAAACAACATTTGCTTCCAGGATGGAATCGACTACAGCCCAGTAATGATAATAAGGAAATCATTTGGAGACCATTGCAATCAACCTTCAATACACAGGAGGCAAAGGCTCACATGATGGTGATCTTCATGCACCGTCATACCACAAGCTCCCTTCCAATCCTCCAGGGGGTTGAGCCGAGCTGGCAATTTTTGCAAAGTCTTTGTATTCCAGGAGCACGTGGACAATTCTTCCTTGGTGTCAACACATTAATGCAGTCAAATCAAAAGTATCAGCACGATCAAATTCTATGAACAGGACTGCAATCTGAAAATTCAGGGGCTTCACAGTTTCGCAACTTACCACAAACGACCAACTTCGAATCCTTCGAACCTGACATCAAAGTAATGGAATATGGATGTTTTGCAGTTCAATATGCTCGATTATAATGCTGTTGCATTTATATTAAACAACTCCGACTGTCGGTACTCTTGCGGTGACATTGACCGTGATCAGCTGAGCAAGGCCGGGATCTCTTCTCCGGAATAGCAGATGAATCTCCCAAATGCCAGACTCTTTGGATCTCACTTTGCTATACAAAGCCATGAATCTGGGGAGGCTCAGATCGCCGAAGCCAGGAATTGGGAGAAGGAGCAGATCGAGGCAGCAACTCAAAATCCAGCATCGATCGTCGCCATCATCTTGGCTCATCAAGTCATCGCCATTTTCTTTTTTTTTAACCGATCAGATCAGGAATGTTACAAACACTTTCCATTCAGCATGTGCGTCATTGTAGAAGCTGCAAATCCAATGAAGGCATGTTTCCTTTAGAATGTCCTCCGATATGAGCGATGTGCTCACCTCACTCTGCAACAACGATGTGGAGAATTCTTTACAGCTTCTGTTGAGAGTGGGTTTTGTTTCTTCTTTTTGAAAAGATTCCACATTGACAGAGAGCTGAAAACATGAAGATAAAGTCGTCACACTTATCAGATGTTTTCAAGATGGATTTAGTTACTGCAATTTGCCAACACTTACATTTCTTTGGAGTTCATTTGGAAGTAACAATTTCTTTAAGCTGTCATATATTTTTCCACCTTGATTATACATTTGTTACTTCTTATTGTGCTTTCATTGTTTTTTAAAAAAATCTTGAGTAACTACAAACAAGTTGAATCTTGGTGCCACACCAAATTGCAACTTATTTTTGTTCATTACAATAATGATTGCTAATTGTTAAATCTATATCTTAGATTCAACTTGTTCCAAGCTCTCTTGTATCTTTTGAAAGTGGTTAGTTGTCCATCCATTAAGAAACTTAATTCACAAAGTTGACTACTTAAGTAAAGTATTATGGATCTTGTTCTTACTTCAAATAAACTTTTAAAGTTTTTTTCTTCTAAAAAGTCTCTTTCTTGGTCTCTCTTTTTGGTTGCTTTATCTCAAGCTTTCTTTTTACTATAAGATTATTTCTTCTATTCTTCAATCTTTAGTAAAATTACTAAAAAATATATTATACAAAAATTTAAAAAAAACAACATGAATGCCATTATTATATACATTCATGTTATCTACCAAACTAAATAATTTTTTATGTTTGTTTAAGATGCATTAGAAATACTTTTATATCTTACCTAAGGCAATCTTGCTATTAATGTGATTTTTTTTTTCTTTTTTTCTTTTTTTTTTTTCTTTTTCTTTTGACTTCAATTTCTACAATTTACTTTTTAAACTTTTGTTGTAAAGTTTATTTGGTAGAAGACTTCATATGATGGTTTTTTTTAAAATAAATTATATAGCAAATTTTCTATCATAAAAAAGTAGATCAAATCAAAGTTTAGAATAGAAAATATATATTTATATAAAAATAAATATTTAATAAGACATCACCTTCTAGTGTATGAAGCTGGTACAACATGCCTAAAAAAGAGTTGCTCAAATAATAAAACTAATTGCTTTATCAAAAGAATCTCAATAACAACACAACAATTAGTATTTGTAAAATGACTCATAGCAAGTTTAAAATATCTCACTGTGCTTCAAATTAGAAGATGTGGATGTGCATGCATGAAAGCTTCCACAAGAAATCAAACTGTAAGTATATTTGTAAGTGTACACAACCAAGTATCCTAAAAAATCCAAGACTGGATGCATGATTAAGCATGCCAATGGTCACCAACCTTGTTTATTGCAAAATAGGACAACTCTTTTCTACACATATTGTGCCAGTTGCACACATTGGGAGGTGATGTCTTGCTAACACGTCTTTAAATTTTTGAAAAATTGATTGTATTGAATTTAAATGGTATATATTTAAATTTTAAACTAAAAAATATCTTTATACTATTAATTTTAAGTATGTTCAATAGTGGATATTTTAATTTTAAATTAAATAACTAAAAAAATTATTTATATTAAAATTTGTGATTTTGATAATATGTCATTATGTTGTACAAAAGAATAAATTCAATTTGTTTGAAAGATCGTACAATGACATGAATGCAACCACAATAAGTACATAAATTTTTTAATTATCATAGCTAATTTTGAAGTTAATCTGGATTCAACATGATTGTAGTATTCCTTTATTATATACCAACATCAATATTATCATCAATCCAGCTGAAAAAATAAATAAAGATAGCAACTATCAAATTTTGATTTCCTCACATTAACATGTAATTTGGAATATACTCTACTTTGGAATATTTATTACAATGTTCAATATTAATAAATATTCAATACTTATTTATTACAATGAATAGAACTTCTACTCTAAAGAAATATCCATGGGAATGTAGGAGCTCACATTGAAACTACTTGCTGCTCCAACCGATCACGGGTTCGAACCTCGCTGCCGCCGTTCCTCCCGATCAATGGCCGCGAAAGTCAGATTTGATGGAAGATAAGCGGCCGACAAGTGTATGAGACTGTTTGTTTTGTGTCTAGATCCAACGAAATGGACCCAAAAGTGAAGCAACATTCAGATGATGTTTTGTCACGAAACAAGGAGAAAATCCCAGTTCTAAGCATGTCGATGGTGCGTCAAAGCACAAAGCGCTTCGATCTGATCACAGCATCGTGTATGTCGATGCAGGTTGAGGTGAAATTGCAGGAGAGATGTAGATAATTCCGGGTGCTGATATTATAGACTGGTAAGCTATTCGTGACACAGGATGCGTGGAGCAGACGTTAGCGGGGTGGATGATGTGTGGACCTCCTGGTGGTGGTCTGAACCGTGCGGACGATCGGACCATGTTTCTCGTGACATCTGCACGACCAAGCAGCGGTCCAGGTTGCGCATGGGAAAGAACCGAGCTATCATAGCAAGTTTGCTATGTGGGCTAGAAGTCGCGTGTAGAGGTTGACTCAGAACTGGCCAGCGACTACTGTGGAGACGGCTACCCGAGGACGCGCAACTTGCTCAAAGCTCTAAAAGCAAAGTAAAAGGCCCGGGTGTTTGACCCTGGGACGACTTCGATGTCAAAGGCCTTGTCAGGGGTGAGAAATATAATGTTAGTAAAATCGTAAAGACCACTTTCGCCTCTGCTGAACGGTGCCGGGTGTTTGACCCTGGGACGACTTCGATGTCAAAGGCCTTGTCATGGGTGAGAAATATAATGTTAGTAAAATCGTCAAGACCACTTTCGCCTCTGCTGAACGGTGCAAAGTTGCGGCAGATTCTATCTCGGCAGGGGGCATATGTCGTATACTTCGATGTAGTAGCTCCGTCTGATTGGCCGCTCCATTGTCAACCCAATCATGTTCTAGTGAAGTCTGCGTTTACTGCATGCTTTTGATCAAGTAAGTGGATGAGTATTGTGAAATGTTTATGTTGTATTAGCGACTATGAAGGAGTCATGGCATGGGGATGTGGATATGTGAGAGGGCAGTCAAATCGTTAACAATTTAAGTTTGTTAGAACTTGTAACTCTCGCACCTGACAGGCCCGAGTTGTCCGTTTTCTAAACCAGAAAGCCGTAACGTTTGAGAAATAATCCACAAGTCGAGTGTGGAGTCGCACGAGCACTGGGGATAAATTTCTGTTGATAATTTCCGAATCGATATTTGCAAATTCACTTAATAACCAGTAAACAGTATCAAGAGCTGAAATCTATGGAGAAACTCTAAGCAAAAAAGAAAAAGAAGAAATCAATAAATGAATAACTAAATACAAACAAAAAGTTTCTTTTTCACTTTCAGCCAAGTCAATCACAAGTGATGATAAACATTCATGCCTTGCCACGTCATTCATCCTTCAGTAAAGAACAATGGTCGTTTTGTGCCTTCAGTCAGCTGGCATTTGATGTCCCCATTAATCCTTCCAATGCCAGCACGACGTGTCAGATGCGTGCTTGAGGCAGAGCTATGCATGGGGATGCGATCAATGGTTTGCCATTCAATAATTTTCTCGGCGAAATTTAAAGCGCATAAGTTCCAGGTTAAAGAAACTATTTGACTTCGCCATATTCTTTTTCTCTTTGAAGCTTGCTTTGATTCAACATGTTAAAAGATTCATGGAAAAGACTCCGCTTTGCTGTATCAGGCTGCGACTTCTCTTCTCAAAAAGGAATTGTTGAAATCTGTGACGCTGCTGCAATCAGAAATTACAATAAATGTCACCCAAATCAGTACAGTCACTTCAAACTTACTCTTCATAATCAGTGTATCACAAATTTTGTGTCGGAAGCGGTGATACGGAAACTCAGCTGCTGAACTACCGATAGACATACTTGTGGGAATCAAGTTGGTTTGAAGACATTGCGTCGAAAATGAAGACCTCTCTGTGCTGGGGAGCTCTCATCCTCTGCATCTTGCATTGCGTCCGATTAAGTTCAGCTCAGGATCTTCTTCCGAACTGCTCCTATCCTGCAGTCTATGCTTTTGGGGACGGGCTCACCGATGTCGGAAACGCTATCGCTGCCTTTCCTGAAAAATTCGCTCACGCGGAGTTGGATCCGAATGGCATCGAGTTTCCCATGCATCCAGCTGATCGATTCTGCGATGGGAAAATGCTCATCGACTTCCTAGGTATGATTTGGATCGAATTTGCGAACAGTGAATCTGTGGAACACATAATCTACATTTCAATTGTGTCCCAACTTTCTCATTATTGTGTACGTGCGGAATTGGCTGGTTATCAAAGCTTTTGGAGTTCGGAGGCGGCCCATCTACCCAGTGCTGAGAGGAACTTCTCCAGACTTCAGATATGGTACCAACTTCGCGGCAGTCGGCGGTTCGGCAAGGAACGTGACTTTTTATAGCAAGGCCTCTGGACCGTACTACACACCCTTCAGCCTGGATGTGCAGCTGCAATGGTTTGAGCGCTACAAAATTCGACTGTGGTTTTACGAAAACATGAACCCCGGAAGTGAGTGCCCAATTTGATATTGTTATATCATGACATCAGAGCATGTATATATGATTCCCATTACGAGGATCAGTATTAATCTTTAGGTTCGATTGGTGAGGATTAGAAAAATTGAAGACAAGTGTTAACGTAGAACTTCCAACATACCGCATTGTTTTTGCAGTCGTTGTGCAGCCTCTGCCCACATTGAACAGCGTAAACCAGTCGTTGTTCCTGGTGTATGCTGGCTACCAGGACTACTTTTACAGCCTCTACGACAAGACGCTCACTCCTCGTCAGGCGTTGAACATTGTGGAGGAGGTCGTGGAGTTCATCGGTACTCATATTGAGGTAAATTCAATCAGCTTGTACAAATCTATGTTCGCTTGATGAAATTCGCCGTCGGCAAGGAGGAGATTTGCTCAAATCAGTTCCTCCGAAACATCTGACTTGCTTATTCGAATCTTGATTTGATGACATTCTTGATATTGTCGCAGGGCATGCTGAAGGTTTCAGTCTACTATCCTCCTGGCTCTCCGAGTTACGTTATGCCCGCTGCTAAAGACATTCTGGTCCTAAGCTTGCCACCTTTGGGCTGCATTCCTGCCATGCTCACAATATACCAAACACCACGGGCAAAGTACAACAGCCATGGCTGTTTGAGCGACCTCAATAAGATCACCACCAAGCACAATCGTTTGCTGGGAGAGAAGGTAATTGCCCTACGGGAGAAGTACCCCGACACACTGAGGCTGCTCTACGGTGACATCCACGGTGTCTACACCGACATACTCAAGCACCCTGAGGCTTACAGTAAGTCTTTTTTGAAAGCTCACCCACCATAGTCATCACTTTGCAACCAAATCTTCCGGTTCTGACACTAACGGGGTGGTTTGGGTGACATCGCAGACATCACAGAGCCATTGAAGGCATGCTGCGGAGTGGGAGGATCCTACAGCTTCAACAAGGACGTCACTTGCGGCCACATCGGCATGGTCGGTAACGAAATGGTGAACTTGACGGGCACGAAGCCGTGCCTCAATCACAAGGCTCACCTCAGCTGGGACGGCGTCCACACGTCAGACGCCTTCAACAAGGCCGCCGTGACTGCCTTCCTGACCGGCAAGCACATCTATCCCGAGGGGGGATTTCAATGCTCCCCAGACTTCACATTCTGGGACGCCAGGATGTAGACATCGGCTACTAATCTCCAATTTAGCTAAATATTTGTGTGCATTACATAATTCTCTGCATTTAGATTACAATTTAGCTAGTTGATAAGGCAATCCAGGTTTCTACTCCTCAAAACCTCTTGCGCGGAGAAACCACCAGCCTCCACTTCCCTCAGACTCAGGTGGTCACATCCTGTCCAACAACTGGGTGCATAGAGGTTCGCAGTCTGAGAACATTGTGTTTGCCAGTTCGCAGTTCTCGTAGCAAGGGGTAGATTGGAATAAACCGCGACTTATCTGATGTTTTTTTTAAAAATGGGGACTTCCTAGTGCAATCGCAGTAACTGTTAACTCTGTGCACTGCTTTTGAAACGCTTTGACTTGTACCTCATGTGATTGTCAACAAGACCAGTCTTCAGTCGTTCACACAGGTGTGATCTTGGCCTCATTAACTACGCTGATGCCAGACCATGGCATCCGGTTCACTGCAACAGCGATGTCAGGTCCACCTTGAGCTATCTAGGCAGAGACTTGCGCACTGAAAACCAACCAGGTTTCAGCAGCTGGGCTCCACTGCTTCAGCAAGTCATGTGTGTATCCAGACTTCGCTGCTGCAGCAACAAACACTAGATTCTTGCAACTCTGTTGAGGCTCTTGAACCCAAAAATCACTAGATCCTGGAGGGTTGCAATGCTCTCTGGCTTGCACCTAAACCCATCTAAAACCCACCGTACAGTTGCTTGACCTTAATCTAGTCAAACCTATTTTAATTGCATATTCAGAATCACTCAATTTGATCCCTCTTGTGTTCCACCGATACACATGACGCACTCCATTCTCAGTTCCATTGAAGACTCGATGGAAAGAATTTCAATATATTTCCGTTTATTTTATCAGTGCTTTGGTTTTTGAAGGGAGATTTGATTGTTTTGCTCCATGAATGACTCAAGCTTTTATAAACTCTAAGTGGGTAAAAAATCCAACAAGTGAAATGCATCCAAGGTGTTGGAATTGAATGATTGAGTTGAGAATACATTTAATCCCTAACTTTTTTATCTGTACATTTTTAAGGATGCGTTTCGACTGTAGATCTTATTCACAACTGAAACCTGAGCCTTTGATATAATTATGTGATAAGTGTTTGAGAGATATTTAGAGTTTAGTTTATTTTGTTGATTCATGTATTTTATTAGAAAACAACTCAAATTTAAAAGTGTTATTTAAAGTAATTGAAGATTTCTTGAACATTTGGAGTGTAATAAAATTTAAGAGAAAATAAGATAAAGTCATTTTACAGGTTGTCAAAAAAATTACAAATATCTGAATAAATGGGTGAATTTTATTGAGATTCATTTTGATGTAAGAAATAAAAGAGTATTTTATTCTATTTAGATTAAATTTAAATAGGCAAACATTATTTGAAGCTTAGAATAACATTCAGAAATAAACAAAACTATTTTTTGAATAAAAATATCAATCTCAATCACAACATATATATATTATATATATATATATATATATATATATATATATAAGCATGTTTAATTTTTAAAAAATATTATTTACACATAAAAATAAAATAACGAGTTCAAATATTTTGCAAAATAAAATCATCAACATCTACCATCATAGCTTCAAATGCACAATAATTTCTCATTCAATATGATTGTAGGTCCCTGTCAAATTCTCTCCAAAAATAACCACTTAGAATTATTTTTATGCTCTAAATAATAACACAACATAAACATGTGTATACCTAGGTATAAACATGTGTATATCATCCAAATACAATGGATCATCATAAATATTTAAGGTTAATGGTTTCCTAGCCCTAACCTTAAATAATTACATAGGTTCACCGCCGTCGCTGGCGGGCTCCGCCAAGGACGGGTCCCACCCAATGGGCCAGGTGGACCCTGCCCATCCCGTGGGCAGGTTCACTGGGTCGGCCGAAGCCCTCGGGGCCTGGGCTGGGTGGACCCGGCCCATGGAGAGGCTTTGCCCAGCCTGCCGCTCCCCTGAAAAATAAAACCAACAAAATGGCCATCGGGCAATTGGGCAGCCATTCTCTAAAATTGTCACTTGGGTTCGGGGTGGTACCAGGAACCAGCTGGGTGCCTGTGTAAGTCGCGCCAAGTTTGTGGGTGAGTGACCATGTAAAATATAACTAACAGCATTCCAGTTTTCGGAGCCAGCGATGAGGGTTCCCACGCACGCAACGCACGCACGCACATCGCGTCGTATCGCGTCGCGGAGAGCCTCGCGCGATGAGAGTGAGAGGCAGCTTGATCGCCAGTCGCCGGATATCCTTGACGCAGTCGCTACCAGCCTCATCTCGTGGGCTCATCTATATCAGGGTGGAGCGCGATGCGCACTGTCGCGGTGCTAGCGACATTGGAGATATAGTTGCGACGCTGTGTTGTTGTTGGTGACATTGTTGTTGTGTCGTGAGTGTGGTTGAAGGCGCGGAGTTGCTGCGCGGAGTTGCAGTGGGTCCATAATATCGGCGTCCATGACGATGCAGAGCTCGTCTAGGTCGTCTAGTTCGTGTAGCTCGTCCTGCGCCACTCAGCCGGGATTGTGGCACCTTCCCCCGCGGTGAGACGAGGACAGCCTGTCCTGCGTGTCTGATCTAATGCTTGTGCAGTTCTTCGCCCTGCTGTTACTGGTTGTACGCTACTGCCTCGACAAGTTCGTTTCTGAGGTAGGTTCCAAGAGGATGGTGGTGTTTTTCTTCACTTGGATGTTGGACAGCTCCGATTGTGTTGGCTGATGGAGTATACTCTCGGGATTTATTTAGTGTTTACGCGTGTATCAATTCCCTTTGCTGAGAATGGGACGGAAGTCAATAGTGGGTTGCTCGCCTGATCATTAGTTGAAGCTGTCGGAGGTGGAGCGAGATGAGAAAGAGATGAAGCTGATCAAATTCAAGGAATCGGCGTGGAAGTTCGGGTACTTCACGACAGCGGAGTTGCTGGCGCTGGCAGTGACGATCAATGAAGCCTTGGTTCACGGACTCGAGATGGTTCTATGTTGGCCCTGGCGACCAGATATGGCCAAGTCTAAGCGCGAAGTAAGCTGCAAGCATTGTTTGCCTGGTTTGATCTCGCTTTCCCATCTACGATGCACTCTATAATTTTCCAAGGAATTCAAATGTAAGTTTCCTGGATTGTGAATCTCCACCACGCTAGAACTTACTGCATTATGCCGTCAGATCCCGGATGTCTAAAAATATACATGCAAAAGGTATATATTTAGCAATTTCACGGTATAATCTGACGCATTTTTACATATAGATACACAATTCGCATTGTTTATCGTTTTATTGATTTCAGGCCTATATTTGTGTTTGACGATTCCGGGATCGAGAAATGCTTCAAACCATATTGCACCCACTGCACGGATTCGGACAATTGTTTTCTTGAAGTCGCTGTTTTGAATTGGTCGGTAGAATTTAGGGGAAGTATTCAATTTTGAATGTAGCAGTACAAAACACATTGCACTGGATGTCCCTGCCACTTGAACTTCATACTTGAATCTGTTGGTAGAAGTTTGTTGATCTTTGAGACTAGGACGCTGATTTACTGGTGTCGAGCAATTTTAAAACCTCTCTAAGTTTCCACTAGAAGGAACAAGATCCATGACATGGAGCGTATTGCAGTTACACTATCTCTGGTTGTTGCTGTTTTGAATGTTGTGCATTTTTAGGAAGCAATAACATAAGTACTCTGGGTACGGTTTTCCTGCTGTTCTTAATTCCCTCTGACATAGCGAATGAATGTGCAATTTTCTTTGTGCGATGTGAACAGACTCAAATTGAAGATGCTGTTAATCTTTTTTGGCGGATTCTATACGTACAGCATATTTGCACTGTGTTATTGGGAGACTCGACGAAATGACTTCGTTGTGAGTATGACATATCATTTTGGAACACTTGCACAGACCCTGATCTCTTACATTTTCAAGTAAATTCTCTACTCCAACATCTGATTTTTTTCAACCTATCTGATTGACAGTATCTGAGTGAGTTAGAGAAGAAAATCCCTCCATTGTTTGTGTAGTGCACCACCAATTTCGCCCGCTGGCAAACTACAGGTTGTCAGACGTGGATTGTATTTTATTTCATTAACTGATTTCTTTTGCGATGCTTTACAGTAAACAAGCATTTGAATGTGTGCAGCTTACAACGCGGGGCTTCAGTAATGTTCGCTATTCATGACGCCAGTGATATGTTCCTAGAAATTGGAAAGTTGGCGAAGTATAGCGGCATGAATTATGTGCCAGAAATCGCATTAGGTGTATTCGCAATCTCCTGGCTTCTGTTGCGACTTCTGCACTACCCGCTTGTCATCATCAGAAGCAGTACGTAAGTTCTCAATCAATCCTTCCAACTTGATCTTAATGTAATCTTTCTGATTAATGATCATGCCTGCTTGCTACAATTTGTGGATCTGACGTCCTTTCTCATTGCTGTTCAGTATCTGCGAATCAATAGTTCCTCCGATTTGGCTTTTCTACAGTTCCAGGCTTCAACCACCTTCATATTCTAGAGCGTCTGTAGTACACGCATAATCTCATCGCTTTTAAGCTTCTGAGTTAGTTGTACTATCAACATTATAAGTCCACTACGAAATTCTAAGGTGACCTTTGTGTGGTTTTACAGGTACGAGGTGCTGCACTCAGTGGACAATAAGAAGCATATAATTGGACCCTATCTGTATTACATCGCTGCTGATCTGCTTGCTGGTGTTGCACGTTTACTGGTGGATACTGATCTGGAGAATGTTACCGAGGCAGATTCAAAACTCGGGAAAAGTCTCTGATGAGGTTCGCTCTGGTTCGTCTGTTCCCCCTGTGAAAATATGCCACCAGCTTTGCTGCGAAGCCAACTTTTCCACACATCTAGAATCTTAGAACACATCGTGATGACTGGACTGCATTTTGATGCCATCTAACATTTCAAAAACCGAATGTCTTACGTTGAGGATCTGGGACGTGCAGATTCAGAGGATGACGAAAACGACAAAATGGAGTGATGGTGCTCATGCACCGAAGTTTACTGATTGACTTCACAACCTTCAAAGAGGGTTTTTGATTGATTCGAGCAAGCAACTCTGCCTCGAGGACATGTGGACATGTAAATCCATTAGATGTAAATGGATAAATGTAGGAGTATGTGTTGTAATCTAGCATAAGAAAAAAGCATATAATTTCCAGTATAAAAGAAATATAATAAAAATTACTTTATTACTTCATGTGTAGTTGGATTCTTATCATTTATTTGCAATCACTTCGTATATTTATGGAAAGAATTAAGATTGTAATGTGATTAAAAATTATTTGGAATTAAGTAGTAAAATTAAGAAAGAGCAGAAACTAATAAAATAATAATATTAACACATACAAACACAAACAACATAAAAATAAGCAATTTAATATAAAAAATTTAAGAAAAGAAGTATTCATGTTATAATAAAGTGTCATATAGATTTTTCCAAACAGCATAGATTAAAAAGAATAGATTAATGCTAAATAAAATATAATTAGCATTGATATTGATTACTATAAAAACAAAAAAGTGGAATGTTTAAAATTTTAGAAAAATTGGTTTTTAAATAAAATTTATTGGTCAGAATAAAATAACAATGTAAACTTTGTTGAGTAAAAATCATAGATATATCAAATTAAAATATTATCTATTACTCAAGTAGTCAAAAATAAAATATTAGAGTTTTTTTAATATAATCAAATAATTGAGGTATACAATAATTTTTTTATGATTTTTTTATTTATGTATAATTTTCTCATAGAAGTTTTTTTTAGATATAAGAAGTTACTACACAACCTCTTGCAACCTAAATATTATCCCTATAATCCTTATGGTTTATATATTTATAACAATGATGTTATATATATATATATATATATAAAAAGAAAGAGAGAAATGTACTAGCCCTAGGAGGCCCAATTGACAAGTTACTACCAAAAGTGCATAGCAAATCCAATTAACTAAGAGCTATTGCATTTGTTGTATAAGCTATCTTCTAAATTGCCCTCTTATTTATGCCATACTTCCAATGCTGTTTCTACATATAAATTTATAAGCTTACCTCACATTTCATCTCCATGGGGCTTGATGACAATACACCTTTTTCAGATTATGAAGCCTTATTAGATTTCCTCTAAGGCTATAGTCTCAAAATTAGATTTTTTTATTTTTTTATTTTTTTTTTTTTTATCTAGTATTTTGGCAATATCTACAGCAACATCAATATTAGTTGCAACCATGGCAACTAGTGTAGAATTACTGAAACCTTGACAAGAATAGCCAACAATGCAATATGGTGTCTCAACTTATTAGTTGTTATTAGGCGACTATTAGACAAAGAGAGAAAGATGACTTTTGAATGTTGATTGTTAAGGCCAATAAGTACAATCATTCACTGTCGTTTAATATGATAGGTCATTCAAGTTGTTGATGGCTCTCCAAAAATGAGGAACAAACATTAAAATAGTTTACATCAGCAAGTATGGTGGTACATCAAATTTTTAGTGCCTTGCAGTAGGAAAGCTTAAACACTCTTGTAACTACCAAGACGGTCTACAACATAAAGTCAAAGACTTATTTTGACCTCATGGTTAGTGGCTTACCAATCTAAACATCATTAGATGAGTTGCAACATAACAACTTTATATATTATTAACAATGATACCAATAGCCGCATTAAAAGATTTTTTTAAGCCTACCCTAAATCTATTATTCTAGCCAAATATATATATATATATATATATATATTGTCTTATTTATAAATTATATGTATAAGAAAAATTGATTCAAAATATCAATTTTAAATGTTATCATACAAACTTGGTTGAATAGTATGTTTTATGATTGCTTCATCTTTATCTATAGAGAAGACATAGCTAACTACATATAGATCCTTGTCCGTGTTTGCAATCTCTATGTTGACAAACATATTCCAAAAGTGATCGCCATGGATAGAGACCTTGGCTTGACCAAAATAGTTGTTGTTGTTTTTGAAGAGAGCCAACATTTGCTATAAGTGTAGTAGATTGAAAAAAATATATTTGCTAATTGTAAGAAGTTTTATAAATCTAAAGATAAATTAAAGGAGATATTAAAAGCTTGAATATAAATTTGTTAAGTTAATTTTGTAGCAAAGTTTAATACAACATGGAAAGAACTTTAGCTTAGCTTTACTAATATGCCAAAAATACATACAATACCTTAAGAAGATATGGCTATTTCATAAGAAGAAGTTTGTAATAACATAGATATATGATTAGTTACATCATGATAATATATTGTATAGAAGGAGCTTATGTTACATTAAAGAGATATTTGCAAGTGTGAACAAGAAACTTACACATTGTACAATAATGAATAATGTACACTATCAACAACCAAGTTGCTAAATTTTGGTTAATAGTTGCAAGTAAGAAAATATGCATCTTACATATCTTACAATGTATCTTCTTTTTGAAATTGGTCAAACAAATGTCAATGTTTGTGATCAAGTTGTTAAAGCAACAATATGAACTTTTGATACAAGCAACATCCAACAATTTATTGCAACCATGTTATAATATTTTTTGCAAGATAAGGGGCCTTTTATATGCCTATAAGAAGATAAGCATGGCAATGGGTGGAATCATTAACCTTACATTGGTATATTAATATTGGTATGTGAATGAAATTGAAGATTCACATATTGCCACATTATTCAATGATGGCCATGACAAGTTCAAACAATTCCAACAATATTTGTACATGTTAAAAGAAAAATATTTGTTATAGTCACCAATATAAAAAATAGTAGCATATACATAGGTAGTACACTTTAGTATAAGAAAGATCCCAATACTTGCCAATCCACAACTAAACAAGCCAAAGAGATGACCAATGAGAATAAAAAACAAAGTTAAGTTGTCAACATTGCATGAGTCATCTATGTTTGAGCTTGCGACCAAGAAGAAGCAATATTGTGGCGATTACAATAATGTTGGCCATGACAAGCAGATGTATTACAACAAAACAATTAAATCATATAAGCAAAGAGTAGACTTGGCATTAAGGTATAGTTGCACCTTTAAGGAAAATGGATGCCAAGCTGCTGAAAGAAAGTTATGTGGTCCTAGAAGTGGACTGAAGAAATGACAAACTACAATGGAGTTAGGCATTGCAAGGCCACATCATGTAGTAGAAATAACAAAAACATGGTGAAAATAAAAAAAAAATCTTAAAATAAACTAAAAATCTTATTTTTTTAAAATTCAAATCAAGAATATATTCAAAATATAATTTATAAATAATTATTTATTTATATATTTATATATTTCTAATATTTAAAAAGTCAACCAAATTTCTTTCTTAATTAGTAGAAAGAAAGGAATAATAGAGAAAGAAAAAATAACATATAGTCAATCTTTTGATCTTGGTTTCAATTTGAACAGTTTTTTTTTTAAAAAATTTATTATTTACCTTAGATGAAGCGACTTGTATGCATGACAATACATGGCCACGTCAGCAGGGGATGACTGTGCGCTGCTCTCGTTGAGCTCCGCGGCGATAGGACCAAGTCGCCGAAGCAGCATTGTGTGAAGAATGTTCGGTGACATGCACGTCCACGACACCGACGACGCTGGGCCAAATTGGATTTGCAGCGTGGTTTCGGAGGAATCGCTGGTTGTAAATCCCATTGTTACGGCGACGCATTACGTCAGAGCCATGACTTGCCGCTTGCATTCACAAAGCGTGGCAGTAGGAGGCTGCGGTGTTCCTAGCCCGCCGCGTGTCCCCACCCCATCCAAGATTATAGCACAAATCTGGAGTCGGGACCATGGCGCTCCGTCAATGCGTTACACTGGGCTGGGGACGTATGTTGTACACTTTGAAACCTGCCGAGTTAGCATGCACGTGGAATGTGCATGAATCTGGAGGACTTTGCATGACGATGCACACAGTTCTTTGCTCGACAGGAAGTAAGCTGCATGGAAAGCTGCAGCGACGGATGGACCTGAACTGTGCGCGGAACCATGGTCCAGGTGATCTTGTTCGTCGCCAGGGTATCAATTCCTCCCTTTCAAAGGATTTGAATAGAGCACGGGTGGAGTGAGAGACTATTCGATGGCTTGGAGTCCAGTATCGATTCCATCGACTTGTCTGGTGTCGATGCAAATTTCACGTCGTGATTGATTGCATCTCTCTGGAGATCTTGAACCGTCTTTCCTTGTGGTTTGTGGTTCATGAAGTGGTCCATGCGCAGCGCCTTGCCCAGCTTCACGTGAGAAGCAATATACCCTGCCAGATTCATCTCAAGATAGTGAGTCGATCATCGATTCTGTACTCGTTTTGTAATATAGACTGTTTTTTGGTGGGAGAGCCGCAGGTTGTAGCTGCAGTGAGCTAACTGCAGCCATGGACTCGATCTGGTACTTGTTACTATGTGGACTCATGGGCGTTCAAGGAGGATTGGGAGTGGCGGTAATGCATGCGACCTACGAGCATTTCTGGTACCACTCTCTAGACTGGTTGCACAGGAAAGGGTGTATTGAGAGACTGGCACCTTCCATCAAGCTCACTCAAAACCGATATTACAAGGAGAGCTTCTGGGCTGTGGCAGTTGGTCCCATGCCCGTCTCCGCGGCTGGATTTTACTTAAGGTAACCATTTCCCTGCTTCCACTTGAGACCATTTGTTCGAAATCTTTGAACAAGCTCTTTCAAGTTTATCATGAAGTGAACATGAACTCGTGAAACTTTCTTGGATTACGAGGTCAAGGATAAGTCACCAGTAGTGCGTCACTCCCTGGTGGTGCTTAATGTTCGCACAAAGCAAGTACAAATCAGTATGCCCGGCTTCATGGGCGCCCTTTAACTTCTCTCTCCCACCTTCTTGTGCAGAATTCTCTCAACTTTCGCTTTACCCAAGCTTCTCTTCAAAAAAATTGTAGATTCAATTCTGCAAAATATCTCAGTTGAATTTCTCTTGACAATTTGTTTGTTGTTTTCGTGCAGACATGGTTTTTGGAATCGGTGCCTATTCTCTGATGACATCGTTGGCAGTATCCTCTTCACATGGATTGTCATGGTACTCCACGACGCTTACTTTTTCGCAGTGCACTCTTTGATGCACTTCTGCAAGTCGGTTTACAGACGCGTCCACCAGTGCCACCATTCAACCAATGGGGATTTGACGGTCTTCAATACAGCATACGGTGATATTCTCGACATAGCCTTCACATTTGGACCATTCTATGCTGCCTTAGTTGCATTTGTCTACAACCAGCCGTCGTGGAATCCCCTTGACGTCATTTGCCTCATGTGGGCTGTGAATGGCGTGGACATGATGGGCCATTGTGGCTATGACCTTCCCCTCTGGGTCTACGCCCCCGGCTCCCTGGGAGTGCTCCTCACACCCTTGGCACAACGACCGAAACACCATTATATTCATCACTTGGACCCCAGGTACAACAGATCCCTGTATTTCACGTGGTGGGACAGATTAGCTGGTACTTTCCGGGAGAACCATCCCAAAGTGATTAATGACACATACGCCACTCCATGGTCCGAAAAGGAGTTTTGAGAACCAATACATTCCTCCAAAAGAAACCAATTCTTTGGAACTGCAAACGATTAACTGATTAGGTTATTGGAACTACTTCTAGATAGTTTTCATAGTGTTTGTCAAGCATTAACTGGAACTTGTGATGAACAAGATACGACTGAGCAACATTTTTTGATTCATGTTCTGAATTTGGCTAACTATACGGTGTATATGTGGCTTATACAAAGTGAATACACATTAGTTGCGTCCTTGAAACAATACAGGTTGAATTTAGGACCTGCACGCTTGTATAGATTTATATTCCCCTCGGCGGTACATTGAACACATTGTTATAAGATCTGCTCAAGTGTTGTGAACGATAGATTTCTTGCCAGGAGTGACATGCTGAAATCATACCTAAATCATACCTAAATCGGAGGGCTTGTGATCACGTGACTTACAGTAATGCAGGTGTGCACAGGACCATCATACTTAATAAACATCCAGTTGTATCTGTCTGGCTGCAGTTCTTACAGAAATCATCGTTTTATAATTATTCCTCAGTGAAGACCATGGTTGGTTTTGGAAGTCGGTATTTGAGAACGTCCGGAAGTATGAAGGACAACCGCATAACAGTTCTGTCTCAGTACTCCAGCATGTTGCAGTGAAATTTTCAAAAAATAGCCAATTGGTGAGAATTTATCCGAATTGCTTTGCTTAAAATTTTATCGGTAAGTTAGATTAGTTACCTTGTATGCAGACGACAATGCTGTAATCTACAGCTCCTCATTTCTGATGAGGCAACAAATTGCCTTGGGATTAGCATTGGGGTCAATGATAAAGTATTCAGAACTGCCAGCCGAATGGATAGAAGAAAGCACAGAAGTGGTAGCCCTGAAAGGGTTATTGTTGACAATGTCGAAAATGAAAATTCCCAAATGTGTTCGTACATGCAGTATGCTCACACCTAAATGACTCGAAATCGCACAATGTACAGGATCAAATCGTAATCAATTCGATCTCTAGCACCACTTAGAGATCAGTTCTATACAAAGTCAATGTTTTCAAAGCTTTAGACTAAAATCCCACACATCTATGCAAGTCACAATTCTGAATAATGTACCTTATCGGCCAAGAAAAATAACGAATTACACCTCTACTTTATGGACATAAGAGAAAGCATCTTCCGCTTCTGGCTTGGTACTGAACCCGGAGTCCGATCTCTGCCCCATTTGGCAATAACAGCTGGCCCAATGTCTTCACTTTCTTGTTGGTCAGAGTCAGATTCCTCACCCTCATGTTGAGTAGTTGAAGGCTCATGAACATGCACAGGCGAATCTTTCACCAACGAAGTAGTTGGCACCTTGCCGGACGGTCTGTTAATCATATCTAGATGATGGACACACAATGAGAATCCTGATTGTACTTGACGAGGGCAGTGCCACCCGCTGCCATCGTAGAGCTTGCACTCTGTGCGCGCTTGTTTGTCATTGCTCGATTGTCCATTCCGTCCATGACCCTGTTTCTTGGCCTCCAGCTTTGAATCTTCTGCAACTGAGCACGGAAGGTACTGCTTGTTACCAATTGAAATGAAATGACGTGACCTCCGAAGCACGTTCGCTACTTGCACAGTATGCCTAGCGCCTCCTTCTTTGAGACCAGGGAGGTTTTGTTCCAGCATAATGGCTACAACCTCACTTGCAGTGAGCCCATTTTTTCCTAGAGTGTCAAAGACGTAGAAAATTGACGCAATCAATGCCTCTTTCGAGTTTGCAACAGTGCTGACAAAATCTGCATTGTCTTCGTCGATATCCTTCTCAATATTTCGAGATCTGAAAATTTGGGCAGGATCACACACAATTTAGAGAAGTACACCAAAAACAATTTTTCTTGAGTTCTAAGTCACGGTAGAGGCCACAAAACCAAGCTGGATGTATCAATTTATTGTAACACACGTCCTCAGCTTCAAAATAAAATTACTAAGAACACTCCGGAGGCTAGTACCTTTTTTCAGCCTTAGTGCTGTGGGGTGTACTCATGTTAATCACCTCTTCTGAGAATTCCTGCCAGCCAATCAACAATAACATTGTTACCTCAACACAGGCTCATCATCTAGTTATGATTCTTGTGAGCCTTTTTATAACAAGATTGCCTGCTCTTCTAATGGTTTTGACGAATATGTAAGTCACAAATTGTGTAGTCTTACATAGAAGCCATAATAAGACATAAAAGTGCTAATGAATGATAGGCAAGCATGGAGCTAACAGGGTCATGTTACAGGAAGGTCACAAGGAACAATGTTTGCTCCAATTTAGGTTGGTCCGAAGTCATTTATCCAATCCGTAGTTTTAATGTAGGTACTCGCATATCTGCTCTTCTCTATGAGATCTTCCGACATATTGAGAATCATGATGCATAATTGAACAGTCGAGTCCTCCACATTCTGACGACGGAAGAACTAACCGTAAACTAGAATGCGGATTTTCCACTTAGAGTGGAAGACTGCTACTCATTTTCATACAATGATTTGAGATCCTTACAAGCGCAACAATCTGAGGATAAAAGCTAATGTACCTGAATCACATCCTAGAAGTCCATAACTTGAGAACACTGGCCATGTCATCCCACTATGAGAGTCGATACTGAGTTGGCCTAGCTCGACTTACATCGTCCGTTACTCATGTCATGAATCTATGATGCTATGGCGTCAAAGCGCAATCCGAAATGCAGGATAACGCAACTGACAATAAGTTCGTGAAAATCGTAGGGTCTGGACAACCACAAACTCGGCCTCACAAAAGAGACGATTTCATGACAAAGCCACCTCATGAAGGAAAAAGTTATCCATGTGTCGAACTAATCCAACTGAGATTATTCCACGCAGACCATACTAAGACATTGCACGCTAGGGTAACAAGGTTGGACATGTGGGGTCCGTACCGCGTATCGGGTGCTCTTGACCTTGCGTCTCTTGGGGAGGAGAGAGTGGTTACGCGCCTCGTACAGATCCTGAGGAGAATCAAGCACATCATCATCTCCATGCCTACCAACGTACATATTTTCCGCATCCTCTTTCGCCTCCTGCTCTTCATCGAACACCCCACACACCCGGCCGCCATAACATGAGCACTAATGCTTTCGGTGAAAACAAGTATCCATGGCGACACAAACCAAACCAAATCAAACTCATGGATTTCATCCCGCAGACAAAACCATTCCATGTGTGCATAACATCGCAACTTAATGACCCGTGCAGCGTACCCCATTACACATGAATCCATGACCTTCCACGACTCCTTGACCTAGGAACTATATCCAAGTCAAAGTCGGTTTTTATTCCTCCCCAAAGTACAATTTCCATGACCTCGTAAGAAAATCTGACTACTGAAGTCAAGCCATGACAATGCACCCCCACCACGACGTCCACCAAAACCCAATCACAGATTCCCCCACAAACCACCGCCACCCAAAATAGTCACCCCACACCCCTACTCCCATTCCAGCTCTCCGCCATGCAACCATCCCCCTCACTTGAAATCACGCAATGTGCAGGATCCTCTCTCCCTCTCGACATGTCCACAACGCCATGACAAGCACCCACCTCATGTGATTACCACCACAATCAATGAACACCACACTAGCACGCTACCTACGGATGAATTAAACCCATGACACACCCCACTCACCCTCCTCCTATGAGCCCATGAGCCAGACTCATGACGCTGCTTTCTGTGGCGCTGCGCCATGGTAGTCTTCCCTGTCTCACTAGTTCCATGAGTCCCTGCCACCCCATCTTCGTTTCCACCTCCATGCTCGCCATCCTTCTTAAACAGCTTCTGGTACGTGCAGGTGATGAGAGTATGTAACGGCGGCACCCCGTCACTCTCCACCACTTTCTCCGACTTGCGGCGGATTTTCATGGCACCAAGCACCTCCTTGCTAGCACACGAACAGTGAAACGTCCCTCCCCGAGCCCAGAGATCATCCGAGAAAATGGAAGCAGATTGCAAAGCGAGGAAGACGAGCAACAACAAAGCGAGAGAGAGAGAGAGAGAGAAGGGGAGAGGGAGAATGACAGACAAAGGAAAGCGGGCTTGTCAGTCAAGTGACCAGGAAAATCCACGTTCACACGGGATCTCCAACTGGATCCAAATAATGGCCCTGTGGAAGTATGCAAGTGTGGTGGGGACCCCCCGCTCATTATTTCATCCGTCCATTCCAGACGGACTCCATCCTCTTCTACGGCACCGAAGCCTTAACGAGTTGGGTGCTGGTTGACGCGACCTTCATTCATCGTCCCCGCTGCCTTTGGATGGAGTTGATTTGAATGGGCCTGCCACGCCTGACCACTTTCTTTCCCGGCCCTGCTATTGGCCCCACCCGAGGCTGGATGTCCTGACCCCTTCACGGCCTGGTATCCGTCGATGAGGAACCGGTGGTTCCATCCATTCGTCTCATCCATGCGACTCATGCTGTGCTTAATTAAGCTCCGGGGTCAGATTACACGTCCTTAAAGTGTGCTTAGGGGGGGATAACTAAAGGCACCTGAAGTCTAAGCTGGACCGGCATGGATAGTGAGAATCTGGACAGGGGGGTAGAATCCGATCCTGTGATCCCCAGTCAAACTTGAAAACTCATCCATGCAGGCTTTGAAATGGGTGCCCAAAACCCCACGCTTTTAGGGTTTATGTTTCGATTTGATGCTCTTATTTTAAAGGAGAAAGAAAGAAAGAAAGAAAAAAGAAAAACGTAGTTGGTTTTCCTGGTTCTAACCTACCATCGGACTTTCTGTGTTGTCTGCAAAATAAAATAGGGTATCAGGTTTGAAATATATATGTATATATACATATACCCATTACAAAGAATATTCAAAGTTGGGACCAATGTATTTCTTTATGATTATTTAATGTTTTAAATGTTTTTATATGTTTTTTTAAAGTGTTTAACAATTTTTTAGATATTATTTGTATTAAATTTACGTGAAATTTTAAACAGTTGGTTGTTTCTAAAACTTAAAACAAATACAAAATAAAAACTTCTTGTTCCACTGATGTGTGTATATTTAAATTCATCGTATTGAAAGGCTCTTAAATTTTATTTTACTGAATTCGTTTCAAATATCATTTAAAACTTTGAGCATTACATAAAAAGATGCATATGTTTGTCAGTGTGTGTGTATATATATATATATATATATCTGTGGAACTAAAAAGTACTATATCAAGTTGCTACTCACTTGCTTAAAACAAATACATATAGTCAAACACATGGAATAAAAATTTTCATATAACAAAAGAATAGCTAACATAGTGTACTTTGATATATTTTGAAAGTTGAATCTTTATTGAAAAGGTTTGATTATTAAAAAATAAATAAATAAATAAATTTTAATTTTACATATGAATAAATAAATACATATATAAATAATGGCATCTTTAAAAGACAAGTGGCCGTCATCTAGGATTTCTATACACGTTCTTGCAATTTTGCAAAGTAAGAAGTAATCAATGGTTCACAAAACTATTCTAGTTTTAGCAACAAAAGAGGCAATTTGGATTTAACAATTGAATTCAAATCATATATACCTGTATTTTGTTATAGATGTAATAAAACACGAACATATGTCAACTGACTGCAAAAGAATTATGTTTTTTTAAAGGAATGATATGCAATAATTCAATTCCAACCTGACAAATTTGTGAATCATCATTATGAAACATTGTATTTAACTTATCTGATGAATGTATTTTATCATTGCAAAAATATTGGTCTACATGTTTGAATCTCTCAAATGTCTATGTAATATTTAAAAGTAGTATGTAATTATCCACACACAATCTCTCACACACACACACACACACAGAGAGAGAAACACAAGAATAATCATCAAAACATAAGTATAACATCAGAACTTACTACTTGAATTTGATTGTCGTAACTGTCGTGAAGAACCTGTGAAGAAAAGAGGGGCGGTGTGAACGCGATTTAGGAATCCCGCCATTTCCCCACATGGCATGCCACGTGGAGCATGTAGTGTTCCCGCCCGGGGATCTCCCGCGCCGTGATCACCCCACCAGCTCCTCCATCTCCCCACTTCCGAGCGCGGCGCGTTGGAAATCTTCGTTGCTCCCACAGCCTCTTCGATCTGCCATCGCCAACTACCGCCTCTATCCACTCGGCAGCTTCTTTTGTTCGGTGTATTATTCTACCGCAGGCGAGACTCTACTCCAGGTGAGATACCATCCTTTGCCCTCTTTGGACTCGGAGCCCGTGGGTTCGGAAATTGATCAGCGTCGTGTTTCGTTGGACGCACGAGACGGGGATTTCGATCCCTACAGTCTGTGGACTCGATCTTCGAGTTCTCGATAGTAGCGTTTTCGGGTTCGACTAGTACTGCGACTCAGACTTGGTTGCATCCTTCACCAATGAGACATGATGCAGACACCTCAGACACTTCAGCGCGAGCCTGGATGTGTAGGTAGGAGTGGATGCCTGACGTAGCTTGGGAAGCTATGCAACTTGGTTTTAGTGGTCTTGAGTTTGCAGGTAGGAACCTTGTTTGGATCTTGTCAAAACTGAGGCTATTTGTGGTATTAATTGGTGGGTCGGAGGCTTGGAACTTAATGCATCCCTGAGGACGGCGTGGCCACATTTCATGCATCTTACTGGAATTCGACAGAGCTATGTATATAGTTTAGAAGGTGGATTTGAAAGGCGCTGACGTTTTGCCGCTAATCATTGCAGTGAACAGGAAGTGGGAGCTGCTTTTGCTGATGCCTTGGAAGAAGGGTTTGGTGAATCGTGGGGTAGTGTTCGTTGCCACTAAGATGATTCTCTGCTCACCTTATGCGTCAAATGCATCCCGCCTCGTCAACTGTAGAGTTGTCTAAGGTTCCAGTTATCGGCGATATTAATATTAATAATACCACCTCCGTTCTCCTGAAATCATTCTTTCCGATTTAAAAACTCTCAAAGCATCACTTCGAGCTAATCTCCCACTCTTGCCACGGCAGTTCTGGAATGATGATCACGGCCATGTCTGGGTAGTATATTCAGATGGCTAAATGGACCTTAAGCTTCAGTTTTTGGAAATTTTCCGGTTTCACGTTACGATTGCAGCTTGCCATGCTGGTCTAGCTTAAAGCCTTTACATCTTATCTTCAATGTTCCAGTTATTGCCTTTTCTTCGAACATGTGTTAAATTTTCCTTATTAACGACTTTCAATACGTATATTGATGTTTTGCTGAAGAGTCAGACCTGTCGGATATCCAGGAATCGGCACCACATCCAGTGCATTAGTCAATTAACAGGGTCTTGGACATTGAGGTGACCATCTTTCTCGAGATCACGTGGCATGCAATAGAGGGGCTTGTGTCTGCTGGCCTTGTCAATAGCACTGGCAACAGATTTCTCTTCCACCGCTTGTTTTATGATTTAACTGCAATCGTTCACAAGAAACCTAAATCGTTTGAAGCGTATGAATTGTCAGTATCTGTCTCTTCTCTTTTGCAGCAATTGTGATGTGTGTACCTTCTTGACATGGGATTTCCTAGCTCCTTCGAAGATCAAGTTAGTCGCGAGCCCGATCAAAAACACTCCCTTTCAACGAGATCCTTGCAAATTTCTGCTTCTGTTATAAAGTGTCAGCAAGCTGTCAACATCGAAATGGTTGGATTCACAAGCGCATCCTACTCCGCGGTGAAATTGAATGACGTGCCGAGAATTTCGAGTTCAAACAGAGGACTACTCGAGTCACTGGGCAAGAGGATCCGCACAAACTAGCCTGCACGTTTCTAAAAGATTGATTTCTAAGCTTTGAAAGAAATGCAGACAAGGGAGTCATTCAGTTCATCCAGAGATCGAATCCACGGATATTGCTTCGCAAATACTTCAGATAGACTACAGTAGAGATCACTCCGCGAATCCTTATGTTGACGCAAGAACAAGGATCTTGCAAGGATCCTGGTATTCACCACCCAACCACGGATCAAATTAGCCTGTTAAGTTGATTATCCATGTTTCCAGTTGCTAGTCCGCATACATCCTGCTCACTTGGTGTCACTGCTTCGTGAACTTGTCGAGGGTTCCGTAATTGGGTTCCTTCACAAATAGAAGCAATCCCTCAGGCAGCTCCAACATTCATACATAACTTCAAGTAACAACTAAATCGAGTTATTTATAGCTAGATACTGCAGCCGCATCCCTCCCGAAAGACGGCCGTCATGACAACTTCATTCATTCATTCATTCATCGTTGTCTTGTTGCATTGAAGCAGTGCCCATGGGGGCTTCTCCCGCCTTCAATTCGCGACGCGGAATTTGTAAGATGTGTGATTTCGCGGAGTCTGTTTAGTGACAAATTGCGGAGCCTGAGTCGTGCACTAGCATCACTTATTCGTTCACAGAGGGTGTGGGAAAGAGTTAGATTCAGTAGCTAATTTACTGAGTTGAATTCAAGTGGTTGTGGATCTTGTAGTGTTCTGGGTTTCAAGGGATTTGTAGGGTTTATGAGAGTAAAAGTACTCAGCGACGTTGAGTGGAAATTTGTTTTTGATTTTTACGAAATTTTAAATCACTTATTTATTCTAATTACTGTTTCTTTCTTAGAAGTTGTCTTGAGGTTTTGTTCCACTGGGTTTCAAAGCGATGTCTACTAGTATCTTCAGTGATCTGACTGTTTCGTCCTGATGAGTTTGATTTGGAGCAATCGGAAGTGATTACGTTTTGGTGAGAAAATTTCCCTTGTTCATTACTCTGCGTTTGCTCTCTCTCTGTTTATTTTTGTAAATAGTTACGAATCCAGCATAGTTTTGGACTTGACGTACTAGAGAGTTATGCAATTCATTTCATTTTTATTTTTATTTTAAATTTAAATTTAAACTATTATTATTATATTTTATCGAATTATGCAAAAAGCGTCTGAATGAATTCTCGTGAATTTTGGAAGATTGTGATCTAATTTTGCACATGGTGGTGGATTTCAAGGCTCTGTTCATTCCATTAAGAGTCGATCACTTGATTAGGGGTTTCTAGTTGATATTGTCGCAGTAAACCAGCCATGAATAATTGAGAACTGTATCACCAATATATTTGAGTAGAGGTTTGCTTGCGGTACCAAGCATGCATGTGCAAGCTCTCTCTGTGAGAACCTGTGTACCGTCACAGCTTCCGAATCCCACCATCCTCTCATTTGATGACACTCAGCATCTTCTACGAGAAGCAGAACTCGCTGAGTCATCGGCTGGATTGACTGTCCCCCATCCGAATTTTGGCTGCGTTATCGCTCATGGACCCAAATCGGTGGGAGAGGGCTTCCTGTACGCTCAAGGAACCAAGAGTGCTGAAGTCCAAGCCGTAGAAAGAGCTAGAGAGCTCGCCAAAAATGCAACAGCTCATCTAAATTTGGAGCCTGGCGATTGTCATGGTGATGCCAGTGCTGTTCGCGTTCTTGGGCAAGTGAGCACTTATTTTGCACAACGTTTTGATTTCTGAAGGACTGATCGAATTGAGAGAAATTGTAGTTCTTCGCAGCCTTACGGTCTCAATATGGTAGAACTCTCTTTTCGTGTAGAATTTTAAGTTCTGACGGGAGTGTAACTGTGGCCATCCTTCTATGGTCACTAATTTTCTACTAGTTCTTTGTCTCTTATTATATTTAAGAGTTTTATTAATATTCATTTTTAAAAAAATATCTAAGATAAATTTAATATAATATTTATTGATATTATACAAATATATTTTAAAAAATTCAATAACTGCTTTATATGAATTGATTTAGGCTTTTATGACCATGTGCAACTTTTTTATTATAAGGATTTTCTTAAAGATAATAAAAGCAAAGTCAAGTCCTGCAAAATATCCACTTAAAGTACCTTCCAATTCCAAGAAGGTCATCTAATAAGTTTGATCAAAAAACTATACTTACACATAGGACTACATTTTTTCAAAAGCTTTATAAAATATATCAGTCTTTGAATTGCCTAAAAGTATTTATTACATAAGGTTTTTGCAAAGGCTATGTTTTGCTTTGCAAAGATTATATGCTATGCTTCATATAATATAGGAATTAAAATATTTTTTTAAAAAAATTTAAAATAGTAAGAAAACCAACATAATATAAGTATGATGATAGCAAGAGACCTTTTTCTCTTGTAAGAGTTTTTCTAAAGGTATTTTGACTTCTTTACTATATTTTAAAAAAATGAGTCAATTTAAATATTTTTAGTAGTCTTTTTTTATGGTGTATCATCTCTATTATTTTGTATAATTGAAAGAATAAATTGACATATATTGGTTAATTAATTAGTAAATTTTTTTATTATTTTTTTAATTTGTTACTTTAACACTAATTAGCTTATTTTGTTTTATTTGAGCTTTAGTTGATTGAGAGAACTTATTAGAAAAAGTGTATCTTTTTATAGTCTATTTATTTTTTTTCCTATTCTTTGACCGTTAATTATTTTTTATGATCCAAATTAATTAATTATTATTTTTTTCTTCTTAGTGTTAAATTTATTTTTATTTTGTATTTTTCCATTTGTGATGTAGTATGAAAAATTTCTAATGCATCTTTTTATTGTAAATCCTATTCTTTGGCCAACTAAGTTGTTCTTTGCTAAAATTCTTGTAAAAATTTATGACTTTTTATAATATAATTTAGCTTAAAAGAATCACTAATATTATTTTTTTAATTATTTTTAGACAACCAAAAAAATGATTAATGCTCACATGTATAGTGGAATACTGAAATCAGAGTACTTGTGCTCCAGTAAGACTTGGTGCTTGTCAGATCTTTACAGACGCAGACTAAGCAACTGGTCTGGCATTGCAAGAGGTGTGTAGCATGGAATGACCAGGGTGCTTCAACTAATGTCACGACATGCATTGCTCAAACGGATACACTTAGTGTTCACAATGACCACAAAGGTGCTTGTGTCAAAAATTTTATCATTAGCAACCCGTCGATTACTACAATCTTTAGTGCATCAAAACCTCCCCTCCTCTGCATTCGGCTAATAAGAACCTCGGCTAATAACAACAAAATTATTCGTCTCCAATTGACAAGTGGAGCCATCAAATAAAACATGCATTGAACAGGAACCAAGTCAATGAGCTAGAAACAAAGCTCTTCGAAGGTTATGCTATACAACCAATCCGAAGTGGATGTTTCCTAACCAAAGTGAATAAACCACACCATTGAGAGGGTCTTACTCACATGAATGGAATGACCTGACGAACAGAATGGGAGATTATGTAGCACTGCACTGAGTATCTCGGGTTCTCCAATTTTCAACGCTGTGCAGCCCAACTTCGACGGGGCTATCTACATCCACAAGGTAGATGAGGTGAACATCGGAAAGATCAATCTGAAGACCTGTTTTGTCAAACCGTTGGACTTTGGCGACCATATCTTGACGAATTCCTTCGGAGATGGATATTCTAATGGTTTTTACATCATATATGTGGAAACATGGCGTAGACTTTTTGGCACCGGGAAATCTCTGTGACCCTTTGAAAGTCACGTCATTGAATTTGGGAACCGAGGCAGGTTTAGCCGTGTAAATGGAATTCGAATGCATAAGTAAGGGTTACACTGTTGTTGTTGCCATTACTGATTCGTCACGCTGTAGAAGCCCACAGGCTGGACATCCCATCCTAGTGGGGATGAGAATTCCTGGCACTTCGACACTCTGAGCTTTGTGCACATACTAACTCAATACGCCGGGGTTTTGCACAGTTGAACCTCATATTCGTTAAAATGAGACATCTTAGAGTCCCATTTTATGAAGAAACCTAAATTTGGAACATTTTATATTTCATTAAATTGAGACTCACCATTAAATTGAGACTCAGTCCATTTAAACAAGACTAGAAGGATTCAAATTTGGACTAGAATCTGCATATTTATTCTTCCATATAGCAACTAGTAGAGGTGACAACTTCCCATCCCACACAAAAATCAAAGCCAATTTATTAAGATTGATAAATTTGCAAAAAAAAGCCCCTCAAATTGACAAATTGGAAAGATACCAAATAATACAATAGTCATATGCATAGCTTTGAAAGGAGAGCACCCATATAATACTATACACTTGAGACTAATTGCATCCACTATTTAGGCCATGGTTTATTTGCATAAACATTGGGAATAGAAGAACAAATGCTTCTATTCTAAAAAGAATTATGCTTTAATATTTTTATGAGAAAAATGCTTCTCATCCAATCTAGTCTTTAAATACTATAGATGCAATATAAAATTGTTACGTCAAAGAAAGTTGATTATAAAAAATTTGGGATATATAAATAAACTCCACCATTTCAAAGACAGCTAAAATTAAAAAGAGGATTACATTGACTACCAATCATTTGCAACCAGTAAGATATCTGTAATCCAACGAAAAGTAATATACCAAAAAGACCTAATAGATTGCTAATGAGACCTTAATGATGTCAATTTTTATATGTGGAATTTTGAGCCTATAATACACTGTCCTTACATGGATTCTAGGCTTTCATGTAGTCATAATGCAATCTATATCTGACCACATGGAATCAACTTTATTGTCTTCAATCCAATAATTTTTGTGCTTTGAATTCCAGCCCAAATATGTGTCTAGATTAATATGATGCATAGATGCTAGCATATAATATTGTATTTGAATCTCATGAAAATGCTTAGGATCAAGATGCGGTTTTGTTAATGCTAGTGCAATCCAAAATGGATGAAGCTCTTCCTCTATAGGCCAAACAATAAGGATTAATTCAACATCCACATCAATACCAACTCGAAATAATGTAGGTAGACAATGGTGTGGTTGCTCTACAAATGGAGCATCCTTTGCATACTCCTCTCTTAAAGTACCATCACTCTTATATTCATCTACAATTGATGGAGTATATTTAGACTCTGGCTAGAATTTCTCTTATAGAGAAGGCAAAGCCAAAAGTGGAAAATTTACGACAGCCTTAACAACCCTCCAATAATATATAATATGCTTATTTTTCTTCCTAAATTCATTAAAAAGATCTTCATTTGCCATGGAATTTCAAAGATTTAGAAATCTGGAGAATCCTTTTATAACCTCATCAAAATTCTATAGATGTTGGCGACAAAGGGGATTTGGTTCTCCCTAAGGTATCTTTAGCCTATTCTTTAATGTCTCCTTCTATGATCAAATCCTTCCATTTTCTCTCAGCAATCAATCCTTGTCTATATATAAAAGCTTGTATTGCATCATTGGCCAACCATTAAAGTATTACGGACATAAGATTTATTCCAGTAAATTACCTAAGTAATATAAACCAATAGAAGTAGATAAAATAAGTTGATTTGATAATATTTGATAGAAAAGCTTCCTAGAAGCTTCATAGACACAAAATCACCTTTATACATGTCTATAGGTGATTGGTAGGTTAAAAACTTGGTCAACAAGCTAGCCACATGGCGCACATGTTGGTAGCTTGCGGAACAAGCCAAGTACGTGGCGCACATGTGGAAAACTTGTCATGCAAGTTTGACACGTGTCTTGCAAATGAGACACGTGTATGAGGTCCTATAGAATACCGCCACGTAGTTCTTAGTTAGATAGTATTTATAGAGGTAAGAGTGAAGCCCTCTTCACTCTTGTCAACTCCTTTCTTGGTTCTAGTCTAGTTTCAAGAGTCTTCATGTTTCTAGTCTTTGGCAATAGCCATTCCAGTTTTCTTTGAATATACATACTTTCTTATTCCCATTTTGTGACTTTTTTTTGATACAATTTCCATTAGATTATGTATCTTTTTCTAGTTCATGTCCTTGACAGATTGACAAGAGTACACTTATAATATCATAGCTTTGTCTTGTCTTGATTAAGAGTGGATTATCCCTTTCTCTCGATAAGACACAAGCATATTAGAAGTTGCGGATTACCCTCTTCTAAATTGATATTATTCCTAGTATTTTCTTTGTTTTCCCTGCTACTTATCTCGAGTGGTGTTAGATATTTTTTGAAGTGTTATCATGGCCGAGCTTGCTGAAATAAAAAGTGTAATGGCACAAATGCAAGAGCAAATGAGAGAATTGATGCTTGCAATGCATCAACTCACTGTACCTCCACAAGGAGCAACAAGGTTACCAAATAATGAAGATATAGATATGGTTGGAGCTGCTTCAACATCTATACCAAGCCATATAATTTCTCATACATTGGAACATCATTCAAGCATCAGAGAATCAAAAATTGGTCTACTTGAGAAGTTTGATGGCACAAGATCCAAGTTTCAAGGATTCATCAACCAAGTCCAATTGGTGATTGAATTGCAACTGCAAAGTTTTCCAACTCCAAGATCATAAGTCAAATTTATTGGTGCATTACTTTCAAGTTCTGCCTTATCTTGGTTTTCATCTTTTTTGGAATGACGTGATCTTATATTGGATAATTTAGAAGCTTTCTTAACAAAATTTTGATCTATGTATAGAGAACTTGATGCAACTCGTGTTGCAACCAACAAGCTTCATATCCTACAACAAGGCAATCGATCAGTGACATTATATACTTCACAATTTCGACAACTAGCAATCGATATCAAGTAGGACGATGCTGCACTCATCAGTCAGTTTCTCTATAGATTACAATATGAAGTGAAGAAATTGATGTTGAACTTACCCAATCTTCAAACATTGAGTCAAGCAATAGACTTTGCGGTAAAGTGTGATAATCGGCTTTTCGAATTTAGATCTGAAAGTCGTACAAGAGAACCTTAGTGACATTATAATTCAGTGGCAACACCAATGACTTCTCAATATGTACCTTCAGAAGTCGAAGACATACAAATTGATGCTGTACGTTTCAAGCCGCTTACTGAACAAAAAAAGACTCGACGTCATCAAGAAGGATTATGCTTGTATTGTCAAAGTTTCTATGAAGAGTCCTATCTTCTCACAACCATCTCCTTGTTTTATAATAGATGTGTATTTAGGACCTAATAATTACAAAGCCTCTGCTTTAATAGATTCGGGAGCCTCGGCTTGTTTTTTAGATGAAGAATTTGCTAAAAGCCATAGAATACAAATAGTACAAAAATCTAAACCCGTATACGTAGAAGTCATAGATGGTCGTCCTTTATCTTCTGGAGATATTACTCATGAAACACTTCCTCTAGATGTAGTAGTAAATGGCCATAATAGTTGCGTAATTTTCAACATAATTAGATCTCCCTCTATTCCAGTTATTCTAGGTCTATCATGGTTAGAAAAATACAACCCTCGAATAGATTGGATTTCTCGTACTTTGAACTTTTCTAAAAGTATAGCTAACAATATAATTAATCAAATAAGAAATCATAAGTCTAGTAGAATTAAACTTGCGTTTGTAGGTGCAAGAGCTTTCTTGCACGCTGCAGAAGAAGGATTACCTTTTGTCATTTATGCTGTACCTATTTTCAATGATGGAAAGACTTCAAGTAGCATTCCAAGTCAGTATCAAGATTATCAAGACATTTTTGAGAAAAAAAATGCAGATATTCTTCCGGAGCACTATCTATATGATTTTTCAATTGATCTTAAAGAAAGAACTCAACCACCATTTGGACCAATCTACAGTTTATCACAAGATGAATTGGCTGAACTCAAGGCGTATATTGACGAGAATTTGGCCAAGAATTTCATACGCCATTTTAAATCTCTAACAAGAGCTCCAATTCTATTTGTGAAGAAAAAAGATGGACCATTGCGGATGTGTGTTGACTATCAAGGACTCAACCAGATCACAATCAAGAACAGATATCCATTATCTCTGATATCAGAATTCCTTGACCAGTTGAATCAAGCTAGGATCTATATAAAAATAGATCTAAGAAGAATATACAATCTAGTACGCATCAAAGAAGGAGATGAATGGAAAACTGCATTTCAAATCATGTATAGGCATTTTGAATATAATGTCATGCTTTTTGGACTTACAAATACACCAGCTGCTTTTCAACATCTCATGAATGATGTTTTTTGTGAATTCCTAGACAATTTTGTCGTCTACTATCTAGATGATATTTTAATCTATTTTAAGAATGTAGATGAATATGAAATACATGTTCGTCAAGTATTATAAAAACTTAGAGATGCGGGATTGTATGCCAAGATGGAAAAGTGTGTATTTCATACTACTCAAGTTGATTTCTTAGGATACATCATTTCAAATGACGGTCTCATGATGGATCCTAAGAAAGTCCAAACAATCATGAATTGGAAGATTTCAAAGACGATAAGAGATGTCTAATATTTTTTGGGATTTGATAATTGTTATCGGATCTTCATCAAAGACTTCTCTCGCGTTGGAGTTCCACTTACACGTTTGACTTATAAAGACAAATTCCAATGGAATCAAGAAGCGGAAGTAGCATTTGAAGTTTTGAAGACATCGTTTGTTTCTGCACCAATCTTGTATCGTGTAGATTTTTTCAAGGCATTTTTTATAGAAATAGACGCATCAGACTTTGCCTTGGGTGTGGTTTTGTCACAAATAGGAACAGATGACAAACTTCATCTAGTAGCTTTTCATTCAAGAAAATTCTCAGCAGTCGAGGTTAATTATGAGATCCACGATAAAGAACTTCTTGCAATCGTGGATTCTTTTCAAGAATGGCGTCATTATCTAGAAGGCGCTTTGAGTCCAATCATCGTGTATACGGATCACAAGAACCTCAAATATTTCATGTCGACACGCATGTTGAATCATCGTCAAGCTCATTGGAATATGTCTTTATCAAGATTTGAATTCATTATCACTTATCGGCCAGAAAAACAACAAGGTTTGTCCGATGCCCTTTCTAGACATTCTTATTTTGCACCAAAAGAAAGAGATGCAGCTTTTGAGTAATAAAGAACAATTCTCTTGAAACTAGAGCAATTTTATCTTCGAGCAGTAAAATCAACATTGACTATTGATTCAACTTTTTTTAAGCAAATTCAGTCAAGTATGTCCTTAGACCCTCTTGTTCATGATATCAAGAATAATTCTTCCAAGTCTCATGATTCTTCTAAATTCGAATTCAAGAACAATCTACTATTTTTTGAAGGACGTCTATATGTTCCAGAAGGAGAAGCACGTTTATGTGTTCTTCAAGCATGTCATGATTTTCCAACGGCAGGACATTTTGGATACAATAAGACTTTGGAACTTATATTAAGAAATTTTTGGTGGCCTCAAATGTGGAAGGCAATCAAAGACTTTGTACAATCATGTGATATCTGCTCAAAATCAAAGTCTCCTCGTCATCGATCTTTTGGATTTCTTCAGCCATTACATATTCCAGAACAACCATGGTCTTCTCTTTCTATGGATTTCATCATAGATCTTCCAAGCTCAAGATCTTATGACTTTATATTTGTGATAGTAGATTGGTTCACCAAGATGGCACATTTTGTGCCATGCACAAAATCTATCACAGGTGAAAAAATAGCTAAGCTTTTCATTGATAATATCTATCGCTATCATGGGTTACCTAAGGATATTATATCGGATAAGGAAATTCAATTTGTGTCAAGATTTTGGAGAATCCTTTTCAAGATCTTAAAAGTGGACATAAAGTTATCTTCAGCTTTTCATCCTCAAATTGATGGACATACAGAGCGCGTGAACCAAGTCTTGGAGCAATATTTAAGGTGTACCATCAACTACCAACAAGATGATTGGATAGCTCTTCTGCTATTGACAGAATTTACTTATAATAATACGATACATTCTTTTATACAACAAACATCTTTTTTCACCAATTATGGTTATCACCCATGACTTGATGCTTTTGACTTTTCAAAAGTTGATAATCTAACAGCAGAAGAATTGGCAAATCGTTTGTCAGAGCTACATGCAATAATGAAGGTGCAATTAAAAGAAGCTCAAGAACGACAAAAAAACAAATGTAGATGCGTATCGCAAGGAACAACCACAATTCAATGTGGAGGACAAGGTATAGTTACTTCGTCGCAATATGAAGAGTACTCGTCCTTGTGATAAGTTGGACTATCGTAGGCTTGGACCTTTTCCTATTTCTAAACAAATCAATCTAGTTGCATATCGATTATACCTACCAGAGTCTATGAAGATCTATCCTGTATTCCACGTGTCACTACTCAAGCCATACAAGACAATGGATATATAAGGAAGAAGACAAATACCACCGCCTCCTGTAGAAGTGGACATTAATGAAGAATTAGAGATTGAAGAGATTTTAGATTCAAGGCGGTGCCAAAATCGACTGGAATATCTTGTGCATTGGTGCGGATACTATATTAGTGAACGCACACGGGAGCCATCAAAGAATCTAACAAATGCATCAATAAAAGTTAATGCATTTCATCGATGACATCCATCAAAACTAAGATAAATACTCAAGAAAATCTTTGCTATAAAGCAATGGAGGTTCTATAGAGGTTTCATCCTACCTTGTATCATTGTTTGTCATTAGATTTATTTGTACTAAAGAGATGGAGGATCAACAACCAGCGAATTCAGCTCACGAGCCATCATTTGCTGATTTATCGGACGAGACATTATGACTATCACAACCTTCAAGACGACGGAATAGAGATGAAGATCCTCAAGAACGACATGTCCTTTCTTGAATTGATGGCAAAATACAACGTGTTTGGTATCATGACCTTGAAAGAGACTCCCGATGTTTGGTGATACTTTTAGAGGTAGGAACTACTCCTGATGGTGTTTCTAATATTTTCTTTGTAGAAAGTTATGAAAGCCTCAACAGTGATCAAATAACAAGGTGGTCCTCTCGCTTTGGTATGGAACATTATCGATGGCTAAAAGGACCTATCAACTACCTTCAAACGGAACAAAGATCAGAATATGTGGTAAGTACAATTTGACGTATTCTGGACTTCCTCAACATATAATCACCACTCCTTGTGGAACTCGTCCCTAGAAGGGGGGATAATATCATGGACATAAGATTTATTCCAATAAATTATATAAATAATATAGACCAATAGAAGTAGGTAAAATAAGTTGATTTGATAATATCTGATAGAGAAGCTTCTTAAAAGCTTTATAGACGTGAAATCACCTTTATACATGTCTATAGGTGATTGGTAGGTTAAAAACTTGGTCAACATGCCAGCCACATGGCGTACATGTTGGTAGCTTGCGGAAGAAGCCAAGTACGTGGCACACATGTGGAAAACTTGTCATGCAAGTTTGACACGTGTCTTGTAAATGAGACACATGTCTTGTAAATGAGACACGTGTATGAGGTCCTATAGAATACCGCCACGTAGTTTTTAATTAGATAGTATTTATAGAGGCAAGAGTAAAGCCCTCTTTATTCTTGTCAACTCCTTTCTTGGTTCTAGTCTAGTTTCAAGAGTCTTCATGTTTCCAGTTTTTGGCAATAGCTATTCCAGTTTTCTTTGAATATACATACTTTCTTATTCTCATTTTGTGACTTTTTTTTGATATAGTTTCCATTAGATTATGTATCTTTTTCTAGTTCATGTCATTGACATAAAGTCCATGTAAAATTTAAATTGTTGAACATTTGTATGTCCTTCTAAAGCTTCATTTCCATCACTTAAGTACCTTTGTAGGAAGTCCTTGAAGTTGGATACCTCTTCAATGAGATGCAAAATAATTGGCTTTTTCTCAACATCCATGAATGACTTTATCAAGAGTGGGATTATTGGATAGCTATTTGACTTAAGTTTATCGCTCTATCTTCTAAATAATGCATCAGTGTCTTCATGAGTCAAATACTTAAATCTACTAGTAGAGAAGGGAGAAATCCGAGGCACATATCTATATTAGCAAGCACTGCTTTAAAAAGAGGAGTTGTTGTAGCTCCTTCAAACAATCCCCAAGAGAAGTATTTTGGTAGCTTTTCTAAGTCCCAAAGTAACTTTACAAGAGATCCAGCAGTGTAATTTGAATTAGTGGAGAAGATATCAAGACCATAGTGTGCATAACGGACATCACCATATCCATGTGCAATCATTTTAGTTACAAAAACAAGCAACTTTATAAAAGAATTCGTTGCCTTATTTTTATAAAAAAAATGTAGAGACGTTGTCTTGATATAGTCTATTTTATTGTAGATGATACAAAGAATCTCATTTGGTTTGTCCTCGGAGTTCTTACAGTATCTATAGTATAAAATATGATGGGCCTATTGGGAGTCTTGGTGTTGCTTTAACTTCATTTCTCACATGTTGTATGTTGCAGATCCTTGAGTACTAATTGACTTTAATTGCTTTAGTTGATCACATATTTTACAACAAAAAAAGTTATCTCAATGCTTCTTGGGATAATATTCATAAATTTTTTTAGTATAGATTCTATTAAGCCCTGCAAAAGATACAAGTTTTAGGCCAAATTAGACATTCACATTGTCGTGGTAGAGAGAATCTGTCTTAAAAAAGCGTTGGACTTCTAGCTGCCACTAATTACTCAACCAAGATCCAAGTATAAAAAAACCTCCAAATTTATATAAAAGCCTCCTTCATAGGACTATTACATCCAATATATAAGTCTTATTTCAACAAAATACTCAAAATATAACAAATACTCTAAAACCCTCATTCCCCTGTAGGAAGGGAATTTTTTTTAAACTTCAACAATTCATAACTTTTAATCCAACTATCCAAATCCATTCAAAATTTATATGAAGTACTAATATATTCTTTACAACTATTACTACAAATTTCAACCATTTATTCATTATCGATCTTTAGATATTGCCAAAGCCCTAGTAGTAGCTTCAAACCCTTATTTATAAATATCCATGTATTAAATTCTTCATATCTCACAAACTAAAGTCCAAATGCTATAAAAATTTGATATATAGCTTTTTAGCATAATAATACACCTTCTTAAAAAGTTTTAGATAAAAATTCATCCAAAAGCTCAAGATATGGCAAATCCCATGACTATCAACAAAACAACCTACTTACTGCCTTGGAATTCAATCTGTTGTCTTTGACTCCTAATATCTTCTTCTTTAAAATACTAATTGTAGTAATTCTTCCTTATTAGATGTAGATCTTGAAACCATCTCTCCAACCACACCTCTTGATCTCCAAAAGCTCTTGTACAACTCCTCCAATCCTCAAAAGAGTGATAGTAGGTACAATTTGTACACCCCAACTTCAAGTACCTACTCCTCTGTCATAAAAATTCCAAATCCCTTGATTCTTATACCAAAATTATAGTACAAAAAACAAGCTTTCTAACCTCAGTCTTTGAATTTCAAATGCCTTGTTTAAAGTTGCCAAAACCCTTCTTCTCCTTGAAGGCAGCCTCCTTAAAGCCTATTGGGCATGACCATTGACCAATAGGAATGAAGAACTTCACCCCTTGTCTTCATTCATCCTCACTTTGTCTTCATTCATCTTCATTTTATCTTCATCCTTCCAAATAGGCCTTTTAGTAGTTTAATTCTTTTTCTTTGGATCCCAATTGCCTCTCAAGGCTTTATACTAAATATTTAGGTCCTATATAATTTAAATGCCATAACCAAACTAAGTAAAAATCTAATATAAAGTTTCTTATACTAACTCCATTTCATTCACTTTTCTAACCATTCTAATACATATTAGAATCTATAAACATATTATATATTTTGAGTGGATTTTATATACTATAAATAATTACAAAACGACAATGTTGTTCACCTCAAGGAAGACTACACTCCATTAAAATAACGACAAAAGAGTTTTAGAGACCATCTTCTCACCAAAATCCAAAGTTGTAGTCTTGTAAGGCATATGATCAGTGACATTGTCTATCATATCATGTAAAGTAGCGATGGCATGTAGAGTATGTGTATGAGGCTTCTTGCTCCCTGCATTTCCATATTCATCTGTTTGCACTCCATTTTGTACCTTGCTCTAGTGCTGATAGAAGGTGGAACGGTTGATGCCTATGATGATATGCCATGCTTATAGGCACACATTAATTCCATCAAGTATTACAATATAACTTCTATTTGAATCCTAATAGATTTGCTAGTGCACATCAAGCAAAACATGCCTCCTGAAGTATGTACTTCCATTGCAATGCAATTCTAAGCAAAGAGCAAAAATTGATGTACGTAGGAATGGTTGCAAACAATTCTTTATACTACAGATCTCATTAGAGACAGAATTAATGGACTCCGATGTTAGAAGGAATTCCTTCTTAAATGGAATTTGGCACTTGCTCCACTAACAAGTGCTTTCATATTGTCATATACCACTTTGTGGTTTTTGATGATAGTCTTTCATAGTAGTATTGAAAATACTTCTTTGCTCATGGTTGTATATGCTTGCACCATTGAAGAAGACCTCAATTAGTAGCCATACTCAAAGAGCATTCATCCAGTCTAAGAAAACATCCTCCTTGCATAAGGATTCAACAATGAAAATAGCAATGTGATTATTGTCAAGTGGTCTACTCTTAATTTCTAGGACAAACTTTGAGTCAATACTTTGGCAAAGTCCTATCCTAATGTCCTTGCTACTTTCATTTCTTAGAATAACTTGCTTCAAATACCAAGACATTGTCATATTATAACACATTTATGTAGTGAAAAATATAGACGAGAATGATTTCTATTTAATATTTAATTATCTTGATTTAATAGAAACTCAAGATACTTAAGAAAAAATTTATGAAAGCCTCTTAGGTTATTTTCTTATTTTAATAGCTAATAGATAAAAATTAGTTATTAAATTTTTTTTCTAGGTTGTAGAAACTCTTTCATTGCTTTTAAAAAACCATAAGTTAATAAAAATAACATAGAAAAGATAAATAATTAGTATGGTTGATATTAAGATTAAGTTGAGGATAGGATCAAGTGTAAAAATTCTTAAAATAAATTGGATTGTTACCTAAGGGTTGACCATATATGAGACAGGGTCAAAATCAGACTTCTAGCCATAAAAATGGTCATCAAGGACAAGGGATCAATTCATTTGCAAATTGGCAACTAGGATTGGAGAGTTAACTTTAAATTTATTTCAAAGATATGAGGCTTATTTCTATAGGATTTGGAAGGACTTAGCAATTACTATCTAAAATCAAGATTTATAAAAGAGGTTAAATTTTTATGCAATAAAATTAGGACCAATACTTTCAACTATTTTGTGTAATCGAAGTGACATCTATGGTCAAAATTTTGATAATATGTAGGTGATTGAGTGTGCTAAGACTAAATAAATATTTGTAGCAATCTAATAGTGCAATCAGGACATATTTGATCTTTAGCACAAAGAGATATTAAAAATTGGTAGTTTAGGATTGTTTAGGGTTTCTATGATATTTGAAGATCTATTAGTTGAATCAAGGTTAAATTTAGAAAAATATTAAAATACTTGAAGAACAAGCTACACACTAAATTTAAGCTGAAGTTGATAGTTGGAGAAGGAGAATTTGCCACTTGGATATCTACATCAACCTTTAAGCCAGCGGCCAAGTGACATGAGTGAGGATTTTGGTTGATTTTCCACAATTTGTAAGTTGGATTAGGTTGAAACTTTTTAAATATATAGAAGACTTATATTTATATTTGTATGCAAAGTTTCACACCAAGTTGATAGTAAGATTAAAAGTTATAGCTTATTGAAGTTGACTAAATAAGATTAGGACTTATAAAGAAAAATCTTAGTTGCTTGATTGTGACAAGCAACAAAGCAATTGGAATTTTGTCAAGGATACAAACTAAAAGAGATGCATAAGTTAGTAAAAACTTTGTCAAAAGAAAATAATAAGATAGAAATATAGAAGTATGTATATTCAAGAAGAAATTGGAATGGTTATTGCCAAAGACTAGAAAATACATGAGACTCTTGAACTAGACTAGAAGCAAGAAAAGAATTGACAAGAGTGAAGAAGGCTTCACTCTTGTCTCTATTTATATTATCTATCTAAGAGCTACGTGGCAATATTCTATAAGACCTCCTATACGTGTTTAATTTACAAGACATGTATCAAACTTGTAAGATAAGTTTTCCACATGTGCGCCAAGTACTTGGCTTATTTCATAAGCTACCAACATGTACAATATATGGCTAGCTTGTTCTACAAGCTATCAATATGTGCAATATGTGACTAATTAGTTGGCCAAGTTTCTAACCTACTAATCACCTATAGACATGTATAAAGGTGATTCCGTATCTATGACGTTTCTAAAAAGCTACTTTCTAAGATATTATCAAATTAATTTATTTTACCTACTTCTATTAATCTATATTAATTAGATAATTATTGGAGTCAATCTTATGTCCATGACATTATCTCCCCTTCTAAGGACGATTTCCACAAGGAGCGGTGATTATATATTGAAGAAGTCCAAGATACGTCGAATTATACTTACCAAGTATTTTGATCTTTGTTCTCTTTGAAGATAGTTAATAGGTGTCACAGACACAGAATATAGACTAGAAGTCTAAACAAGTAGTTTAAGAAGAACTGACAAGAACTGGATTCATCAGATGAGTACAAAAACAACACCAGAGAGGTGAGCTAGAGCTCCAAGAGATGTGATGTCGAGACTGAAGAACTCCTCAGCCTCGATTCCAATATATACTCCTACCTAGGAAGCTTCTTAAGCAGCTTCCACCAACTAGAGAGCTTCTCAAGTAACTTCTACCAACTAGAAAGCTTCTCAAGCAGCTTCTACTAACGAGGAAGCTTTTTAAGTAGCTTCTATCAAGTATGATGCTTCTCTACCAACTTAGAAGATGCTAGAAGGTCTTGGAGAGTTCTAGGATCCTTCTAGAATATTCTAGAAGATTCTAACAAGTATGTCCTTGACATCACCTCCTCCTCTAGCTTCGAGGTCTTTGAGAAGCCATTTGAGATGTATACTCACAAACGTAGGAAATCAAAAATTTGTCGCATAGTCTCTGCAATATATTCTAGCTGTCGTTCACAAGGTAGATGATTCATAGGCCCTTGTAGCCACAGATAATGACCAATCTAGTATCTTTTCCACCTCATATTCTTCATTGTTTTCAATTTTTATATTAGGTGGCGGACATTTACTATTTCTCTTCTAGGAAAGAGCGTTGTGGGCTCCTGTGAAAACATAAAAGGCGATTATTATTTTTGGCCAGTAGTGATGACTCTGGTGGTATGCTTACTTGAGGATTGATCTATACGGATAACAAGTAATTTAATCTCCGTCAACTTATCATATGGCCACCTGGTCTTGATATTCCGTAGCAAGAACCATATTTTATCTCCGATTTTGAAATTAGGTCCCTTATTTCAAAATTTATCCACGGATGCTTTGTAAGAATCTTAGGCAATTTGCAATTGAAGCTTCAATGTGGTTTGAAGCTCCGATAGCTGCTGCACCAATCCTTCAATTGTTGGGTTGTTATTCGCTGACGGACTTAGTAGATCAAACTTCGGATGGTATCCATAGTTGAAAAAGAATGGTGTTTTTTGAATCAACCCATGAAGGGTGTTATTATATGCAAACTCGGCTAGCGGTAGATATGCAGTCCAATCATCTTATTGATAGTTAATTTTGCATCGTAAATATTGTTCCAAAATTTGATTCACCCGTTTTGTTTGGCCGTTAATTTGAAGATGGAATGTCGAAGAAAGCTTGATGTCCACCTTCAATATCTTAAAAAAAGATCTCCAAAACTTTGATACAAATTGGGTTCCTTAATCCGACACAATATCATCTGGTAGACCATGATATCGATACACATTATCAAGGAAGAGCCTTGCTGTGTCTTTGCTTGACGATGTCTTCTTATAAGGGATAAAATATGCCATCTTTGTAAGTCGATCCACCGCAACAAAGATGCTGTCAAATGAATTTGATAGTGGCAGATCTGTAATAAAGTCCATGGAAACTGAAGACCATGGATGACCTTGAAATAAACAATGGTTGTAGAAATTATAAGGCGATGTCTTCGAGGGTTGTAGATAAGCGGAACCGATATGTCATAAGAAGGTTAAAAATCTTTCACATCTTCCGCATTTGGGCTATTAGAAATCTCGAGGCGGGTTCGAGGTCTTCTTGAATCCAAAATGTCCACAGGTTGGAAAATCATGTGAGATTGAAGCCAATCGTCTTAGTACTTTGGGATATACAGCTGCTCCTCAAAGTATAAGAGATCTCCTTCAACCTTGAACTTGTCATCATTGATACGCTGCTTGATATCAAGGACTATTGAATCTTCAATGGTTGCAACATGTATTTAGTTGAAGAAGTCAGCATCAATTGGCACTACAACAGCACAAATCCTGAATTATTCTGGCTTTAATAATGTTGTACACTGCTGATCATGCACTGCTTCTCCAATCTTTGGTGCAAGATATGATCTTCTTGATAAGGCATCGGATAGTCCTTGCTGCTTTCCAGGCCGATAAGTAATAAGAAAGTCAAATCTAGATAGCGACATATTCCATCGAGCTTGACGACGGTTTAGAATCCATGTAGACATAAAATATTCCAGATTCTTATGATCCGTATATACGGTGTCGTACTGTAATTACTTACAATATGTAAAAATTAGTTAAAATATATTATATGTTTATGAATCTAGATGTGTGTTAGAATGGTTAGTAAGTTAAATTAAAAGGGTTGATAGAAGAAACTTTATTTTATTTTACTTATTTTAATTATGGTATTTAAAAATTATAAGATCTAAATGTTTAGTATGAAGCCTTGAGAGAAGGTGGGGACCTAAGGATGAAAATTTAAGCTAGTAAGAGGCTAATTGGAAGGGATGAAATCAAGCCATGGTCGGATGAAGGCAAGGAATAGGGAACTTCATCCCTATTGGTCGAATACCATGCCCAATGGGCTTTGAGGAGGCTGCCCGCGACCTTAACAAGGGTTTCGGCGACTTCATAAGGAGGATTCGCAATTTCAGAGGTAGGGTTGTAAATTTTAGGATTTTGGGTATAGTTTGAGAGGAAATTTTAGGCGATTTGGAGTTAGGGTGAAGAAGATATACTTGTTCAAAGTTAGAGAAAGGATTTTATACATACTGTCACTCTTTTGGGATTTCGCGGAGTTATACGGAGGCTTTTGGAGATCGGACGGTGCGGTTGGAAGGGTGATTTCAAGATCTACGTCTGTTACGAAGGAATTCTTAAGTTTTGAGTTTAGACGAAGGAGATATAAAGAGTTGAAGACAGCGCATCCAAATCCAAGGCAGTAAGTAGACCGTTTTGTTGATGGTGATGGGGTTTGCCATATCTTAAGTTTTTGGACGAATTTTTGTCTAAAAATTTCCAAAAAGGTGTATTATTGTGCTAAGAAGCTATACATCAAAGTTTCATAGCATTTGGACTTTTAGATTGTGAGATATGAAGAATTTAGTACACGGGTATTTGTAAACAAGGGTTTAAAGCTACTGCTAGGGTTTTGGCGATATCTAAAGATTGATAATGAATCAACAGTTGAAATTTGTGGTGGTAGTTGTGAAGAATATATCAGTACTTCATGTAAATTTGGAGTAGTTTTGGACAATTGGATTAAAAGTTATGGGTTATTGAAGTTTGAGAAAAATTCCCTTCCTACGGGAGAATGAGGGTTTAGAGTATTTTGTTATGTTTTGAGTGGTTTGAGGAAATTAGGCTTGTGTGTTGGGTGTAATAGCCCTATGGAGATCTCTTTTATATAAAATTGGGGGTTTTTTTATTATACTTGAATCTTGCTTGAGTAATTAGTGTGACCCGAGCCCAGTAACTTTTTCTTGAGGCAATTCTACCCAAATAGCAGTCGCTTTGGATCTGCAATTAGCCGAGTAGCGTAGCTCTTGAAGAATCTTTATAACGAGAATTCCTTATCATGAATCTAAATAGTTGATCTCTTCGTAAAACTTTTATGAATAAACGCAACGGATGAAAACATAGCCATTGCCTATATACACCAAAAATTATGACTCACAAGCAAAATCCGAAGTATCGGTTTCCAAATAGAAAGCCTTTGCAAAGTTTGGATGTATCAAGATTGGAGCTGTAGTAAATGCCGTTTTAAGATTTTGAATTGCTTTTTCTGCTAGAGGTCCCCATTCGAGTTTATTCTTACATATTAATCAAGTGAGTGGAACAGCAATTTGAGAATAATTCTTGATAAAGATCTGATAGAAGTTAGCAAAGCTGAGAAAATATTGTACATCCATAACCGTCTTTGGAACTTTTCAGGACACAATTGCTTCCACCTTCTTGGGATCCATCTTTAAGCCTTCCGTAGTTGCAATGAATCCTAAAAACTCCATCTCAGTTTGGTGAAATAAGCACTTCTCCAACTTGGCGTAGAGTCCTTACTCGCGTAGTTTTTTGAGTACCAAACGAACGTACTTTTTATGCTCTTCTTTGTTCTCAAAAAATATCAAGATATCATATAGATAGATGACAACAAAATCGTCTAGATATTCTCAAAAAATATCGTTCATCATGTGTTGAAAGATTGTCGGAGCATTGGTAAGACCAAATGGCATGACATTATACTCAAAATGACCATATCTTGTACAAAAAATTGTCTTCCATTCGTCTCTTTCTTTAATTTGCACAAGATTGTAAGCTCCCCTTAAATCAATCTTTGTAAAGATCTTTGCACGTCCAAGTTATTCCAGAAGACTAAAGATCAAAAGTAATAGATAGCGATTCTTCTTTGTCACCTTGTTGAGACCTTGATAGTCCATGCACATCTGTAGCAAGCCATCCTTCTTCTTTATAAAAAAGATTGGTGCTCCAGCTAGCGACTTTGAATGACAAATGAAGTTCTTGGCTAGATTCTTGTCAATATATTTCCGCAACTCAACCAAATCCGTCTGCGATAGATTGTAGATTGGGCCAAAATGCGGTTGTGCTCTTTCTATATCGATTTTCTGATAGCATGTCAGCATTCTTCTTTTGGAACACGTCTTGAAAATCCTTGTATTGTTCCGATATTCCTGCTGTTGAAATCTGCTCTCCACTAGTTGGAGCCGCATAAATGACCAATGGTGTGCCTTCCTTACACGATCTTACAAACGTTCTTGCTCCAATGAACAAGGATTTTTTGGTTTGGGGTCTTCTTCCAGGCTTGTCCTCAAGTTGTTCTATGGAAAATGTTATCTTCCGCAACCTCCAATCTATGGATGGATTATATTTTTCCAACCAAGAAAGACCAAGAATAATAGGATTTGACGGAGTGCTAATAATGTTAAAAATAATATAACTACTCTGGTCTTTAAACGTCACTTCTATAGGTTCTGATTCATGGGTGACACTACCAGATAATAAAGGTTGTCCATCTATTACTTCTACATGAACAGGTTTGAATTTTTGTACTATGAGAATTTTGTGATGCTTAGCAAATTCTTCATCTAAGAAACAAGCAGATGCTCCTGAATCTAATAAGGCTAAGGTTTTTAATTTTTGAGGACCAAAAGACAAAGGAATTGTAAAACAACGGGCAGGTTGAGTAGAAAGAGAGGAACCTGGTTTTGATTTGTCCAGCCGCACGGTTCCTATTATGGCTGGGCATCCTTGTTTTCTTGAACAAATGCACCTCTATTCTTGATGCTGCATCCATTTTGCTTCTTCGGACAGTTTCCACCTCTATGGCCTTCTCCATCGCAATAAAAGCACAAATCTTTCTCCATACACTGCTTCTTTTCTTTTGGAGTAAGGGATTTGACACATACCGCATCAATCTGCATGTTTTCTGTCTCCGCTTGTGAATTTAGGCTACTTGTCGATATAATTACACTGTAATGACTTGTATATTGTCTGGAGCATTGATCTTGGCGATGTTGAAATAGGCGGTTATCGCACTTTATAGCTTGGCTAATGGCTTTGTTGAGCATTTGTAGATCAGGAAGAGATAACAACAAATCCTTCACGTCGTCCCTTAGACCCCAATAGAATTGGCTCATCAATGCTTCTTCATCCCAATTGATGTCGCATGCCAATTGCTTGAAATCTGATGCATAGACTGATGCAGAACGAGTCCGTTGTCGTAGTGATCGAATTTTTGTTATAGCCCATCGAGCCTTGTCATGCTCGCCAAATGCTTCTACAAATGCCTCCAAAAAAGTCTCAAAGTTGTTCAAAATCGGTGATCTTTTTTCAAATAGAGGAGCAAACCACGATAGAGCTTGTCCCATAAGCAAAGTTCCAACCAATCCAACGCGTGATTCCTCCGTCGGATAACGTTCGGGTTGTAGAGCTATTATTAACTTGATTTGATTGATGAAACCTCAAAACTTGGAGCGTGTGCCATCAAACTTATCTGGAAGGCTAATTCGAGGTTCCTTTCGTTGTGGAAGTAATGGTTCTCGTTGAACCACAAGTAAAGTTGCTTCTTCTGGTGCAGAAGCTCGAGGCTGATGAAGCCCAGATTGTGCTATTCCGGATGCTCCATCATTATGAAGTCTTGCAAAGACTCCTTCCATCACCGTAGTTCTCTGTGATAACGTAGCAAGAGCATTCATAATGGCACTCATCTTGGACTCTAAACTTTCATTCATATTAATGTTTTGACCTCCAACCATTCTAAGAAAAAGAAAGTAATTGTTTCTACAAGGAGGAAATATTGATTTAGAAGAGGATACTCCGCAACCTCTAAAATACCTTAAGACCTCCAAGAAGAGGGGTAATCCATTCTCTCCAAGAAGAATAAGACTCCAATATTATAACAAAAACGATATCAGTTTACAGGATGGTAATCCGCAACCTCTAAAACACTAGTGTATCTTCAAGAAGAGGGATAATCCACACTCCAACAAGAAAGAACTAGCTCTGATATCTAAGATGAGAGTAGTCTCGACAAACTGTCACGGACACAGAATATAGATTGGAAGTCTAAATAAGAAGTTCAAGAAGAATTGACAAGAACTGGATTCATCAGATGAATACAAAAACAACACCAGAGAGGTGAGCTAGAGCTCTAAGAGATGTGTTGTCAAGATTGAAGAACTCTTTAGTACTCTGCTCGATATATCTCCCTAGGTAATAGATCGTATGCTTCAGCTTCTCCCAACTAGGGAGCTTCTCAAGCAGCTAAAGCCGCCGAGGAGCCAGGGCTTTTCAGCGACTTCCATGTTGGCTTGTAACTCAACCTTCTCGAGCAGCTTTTACTAAGTGGGAACCTTGAAAGTGGCTTCTATCAACTAGGAAGCTTCCCTACCAACTTGGAAGATGTTAGAAGGTCTTAGAGAGTTCTAGGATCTTTTTAGAATATTCTAAAAAATTCTAACAAGTATGTCCTTGATAATAGGTCCATTCAGCCATTAATAGTGTCCTATATTAGGACAAGAGGACCACTCTGTTATTTAATCATTCTTGAGGCTTTCATAACTTCCTTCAAAAAAAATATTTGGAACACTATCAAGAGTAGTTCATATCTTTAAAAGCATCATTAAATATCGGGAGTCTCTTCCAAGGTCATGATATCAAACATTTTGTATTTTGCCATCAATCTGAGAAAGGACATGTCGTTCTTGAGAATTTTCATCTCTATTCCATCATCTTGAAGATTATAATAGTCTTAATGTCTCATCCAGTAAATTAACAAATGATGGCTCTTGAGCTGAATTCGCTGGTTGTTGATCTTCTATCTCTTTAGCACAAACAAATCTAAGAAAATAATAAATAATAATACAAGGTAGGATGAAACCTCTATAGAACCTACTTTGCTTTATAGCAAATATTTTCTTGATTATTTATCTTGATTTTGACGGATGTCGTCAATAAAAATGCATTGATTTTTATTGATGAATTTACTAGATTCTTAGATGGCTCCCATGTGCATTCACTAATATTATATCCGTACCAATGCACAAGATATTCCAGTCGATTTCAGCACCACCTTGAATCTAAAATCTCTTTGACCTTGAATTCTTCATTGTTGTCCACTTCTATAGTAGGCGGTGGCATTTATCTTCTTTCTTGTATATCCGTTGTCTTGTATGGCTCAAGTAATAACATATCGAATACAAGATGGATCTTTATAGATTTTGGTAGGCATAATCGATAAGCAATTGGATTGATTTGTTCACAAATCGAAAAAAATTCAAGCCTATAATAATCCAGCTTGTCACAAGGACGGATAGTCTTGATATTATGCCAAAGTAATCATACTTTATTGCTTACATAGAATTGAGGTTGTTCCTTGCGATAGACATCTGCATTAATTTTTTGTCATTCTTGAGCTTTCTTTAGTTGTGCCTTCATTGTTGCATGTAGCTTTGACAAACAATTTGTCAAATCTTCCATTGCAAGATTATCAACTTTTAAAAAGTCAAAAGTATCAAGTAATGGATGATAACTATAATTTATAAAAATAGAGTTTGTCGAGTAAAAGAATGTATCAAATTATTATAATGGCTCTACCAATGTGAAATTGTCCCGTCGTCTTGATAGTTGATGGTACATCTTAAATATTGCTCTAAAATTTGATTTATTCGTTCCGTTTGTCCATCAATTTGAAGGTGGAAAGTTGAGGATAATTTTATATCTACCTTCAATATTTAAAAAAGAGTCCTCCAAAACCTTGATATAAATTATGTTCCTCTGTTTGATATAATATCCCTTGATAGTCCATGATAGCAATAGATATTATCAAAGAAGAGTTTAGCTAATTCTTTATGTGTAATAGATTTTGTACATGGTATAAAATGTGCCATCTTGGTAAAACGATCTACAATCACAAATATAAAGTCATATGAACTTGATTTTAGAAGATTCCTGATAAAATCTATAAAAACAGAAGATCAAGGTTGTTCTGGTATATGTAATAGTTGGAGAAGTCTGTAAGGTCGGTGATGAGGAGTTTTTGATCTTAAACAAATGTCACATGATTCTACAAATTCTTTAACAGTCTTTTATATTTGAGGCTACAAAAAATCTCTTGATATTAGCTCCAAAGTCTTATTATATCCAAAATATCTTATCATAGGGAGGTTGTGACGAGCTTCTAGAGCATGTAGTCATGTTGTGCCTTCTAAAATATATAGGCATCTTTTGAAATAGAACAAATCATTCTTGAACTTGGAAGTATCAAGAGACTTAGATGAATTATTCTTAATCTTATAGATAAGAGGATCTAAAGACATATTAGACTAGATTTTCTTAACAAAAGTGGAATTAAGAATCAATATTGATTTCATTGTTTAAAGATGAAATTGCTTTGGCTTCAAGAGGATCGTTCTTTGTTGATCAAAAGCTGAATCTCCTTCTTTTGGTATAAGATAAGAATGTCTAGAAAGGGCATCGGATAGATCTTGTTGTTTTTTTGGCCGATACATGATAATAAATTTGAATCTTAACAAAGACATGCTCTATCAAGCCTTGCGATGATTCAATACGTGCGCAGATATAAAATATTCAAGGTTTTTATGATTTATATATATAGTGATTGGACTAGAAGCACCTTCCAGATAGTGACGCCATTCTTGAAAAGAATCTACAACTATGAGAAGTTTTTTATTATGAATTTTATAATGGATCTCTATTACTGAAAATTTCCTAGAATAGAAAGCTATTAAATGGAGTTTATCATCTTCTCCCATTTATGACAATATTATCTACAAAACAAAGTCTAAGGTGTCTGTTTCCATAAAAAATGCCTTGAAAAAGCTGACACGATATAAGATTGATGCAGAACTAAATATTATCTTCAAAGCCTTGAACAATGCTTTTGCTTCTTTATTTTACTCGAGTTTGTCTTTACAAGTTAACTGTATAAATAGAGCTACAATTTGAAAAAAGTTCTTCATGAAGATTTGATAGTAATTGGAAAATTTCAAAAAATATTGCACATCTCTTATTGTTTTTGGAATCTTCTAATCTATGACTGTTTGGACTTTCTTAGAATCCGTTTTGAGACCATCATTCAAAATGATGTATCTTAAGAAGTCAACTTGAGTAATATGAAATACACACTTTTTGATCTTGGCATATATTCTTGTATCTCTAAGTTTTTGTAACACATGCCGAACATGAAGTTCATATTTTTTTGTATTTTTAGAGCAGATTAAAATATTGCTAAATAGCAAATAATAAAGTCATCAAAAAACTCACAAAAAACGTCATTTATAAGATATTGAAAAGCAGTTGGTGCATTTGTAAGTCCAAAAAGTATGACATTATATTTGAAATATCCATACTTTATTTGAAATGCAATCTTTCATTCATCACCTTTTTTCATACGTACTAGATTATATTAAAAATTTCTCCGGCAAACTAATTTTTGATTCTTTGATCCTTGAATG